>CAWTZC010002489.1:0-21347 GCA_963919715.1 Microtus obscurus | reverse complement strand
TTTTTTTTTTTTTTTTTTTTTTTTTTTTTTTTTTTTTTTTTGTCCAAAGCCTCCTGTTTATTAGGGACAGGGTAACAGCTTATATACCCCCTGAATGAGGGCTTGGGGAGCAGGGCACAGGAGCATGGAGTCTGGCCGCGTGGTCCCAGTCACGTAACCTACATCCGGTCAGGTAGGCCAAGAAGTCAGGAGTTGCCACACTAGTTCCTGATAGCTGGAATTTAAAGGCAGTTCCGCTATCAGATTATGTTAGATTAGCATTTGAGAATAGCTAATTGGGTGTGAGGCAGGTTTTGCCAATAGGACCATTCTTAACATAATTATGGGTTTGGGGTTCCCTGCAGGCTCCCCAAGGTGATGGATTTCTGTAACAATCTTTAAAAACGGCTCCCAACATATTCCTCCTTTCTTATATAAAGGCAAGTAGTTATGAGTGGGAGCACCAGACAGAGTCAACCATGGTGTCAGATCTAAGCAACCTCACTCTCACTGGTGAAGCAATTTACCTCTCTGGGAACAGAGGGGTGCCCTATGAGTAGCATTAGTTTCTTGGAGCTTCTCAAATAAAAGGTATCTAGTAGGATTAAAGTAAGCAGATCACAGGGCACCCTGTCTTAGGCTATGTGGACTCGTACCTAAAAAACCATGCCATGTTGAGCCGGCCTGTACGGCCTCTGTATGGTTTGAAATTTAGAGTGAGGATCCACACTAACTCCTCATTGGGCCCCTGTATCTATCATTATTAGAAAAATCTGTTAGGAATTCTCCTTAAACAAAAGATATATGATATAATTTTGGCACCAATAACTCCATCTCCAGACGAAGAAAGGCCACCTTCCAAACCCAGTATTCACCTTTTAGTCTGGCCCATGTATGTCCCTCCTTCCTAAATGCCTACTCCACAAAACGTTACGTGTGCTTGCCTGCCATCAATTAGGGAGGTGAAAAAGGGATCAAAATCTAAATTTACCCAACATATGCATTAAACCCAAACACTTTACAGCATGTGTCAAACCTTTCCCAACATCTATAAGCAGTTACAAATATCATTAGATCAATTTCAGTAACAGTACAATGACATATATTGTTGTCAAATACCACCATTTCCAACTCCTGAGCAACAGTCACAGGAACCCAATCTTTCCCCTTCTTAAGTAGAGGGAGTTAGTATTTTAATTAAAATGAGTTCTGTGTCGCAAAGATTAAAACAGTCTGATACCAGTCTGCATCTCAGCTCCAAAGCAGACCAGAGTTCAAGCTGCAGAAGCAGTTTAGCACTTGTGCTTCAGGGCAGTGGGGATTCCTGGGTGAGGTGAGCTGGATTCCAGCTATCTGACCACATCCTGGCATTATCTCAGCCGGGTCTCCTGACTCAGGAGGCAGAATTACACCCTGTAGAGTGTAGCAGCAGGTTCTGTTATCAGGGACTCCTCTCCTTGGGGGCAGGAAAAGCCAGACTAAGGACCTCTCTGCAATCGCCTCAGGAACTCCTCTGTGTCCGCAGCGCAGCCTCACGTCAGGCCCAGCTTTTATTTTCTTTCTGTGAAAAAAGCATAAACATATCCTCGACCCCAAATATATATAGGTCGGGTTTTTTCATAATGCATTGCAAGGGCTTTTCCACCTTGCCCTAGCAAGAGTCAGCCCAGGTGTTATCATGTCAGATCCGTTTGCATCTGATCTACTTGCAAGTTTCATAAGCTGCTTACAACCTTATGCTCCATAATATTTTTTTTATTATTATTAGCCATATATGCAGTTCCTCCATTGGAAGAAGAGCCATTTGTAAAATTTAGCATAAAATCCTTTAAGGGATTTTTGCTATAACATTAGCAAAATACAGTTGTGTGAATTATAGCAATAATCATCTGGGGATCAAGCCATTTTAGCTTTTATCCTGCCCTTTTGTACCAACAGGCTACTGGTTTAAATTAATAGTTTAATATCTTAATTGGCAAACGAGAAAGATTTTGCCATAAACAGCATTTTTTTATAAAAAATGTTGTAAGAATAAGTTTTATATTTAATATGCACACTTGCCATAGCTGCATTATAATTAATATACTGTATTTGTTGATTATTGTATACTTTACCTGTTGATTTATATTTTACCTGTTTGAGTACCTGTTAGGCAGCTTTAAGCTCTCTCTATTGAAACTGTTTTTTTTTTTTTTTTTTTTTTTTATTTTATATTTTTTTTTCTATTCTAAGATGGCTCCCTTAATTAAGATGTGTGCTTCTCTGCTCCCCCTAACCAACCTTCCTTAATCCCAAACATCCCGTTTCCCCAGGTTCCCCCCATCCTCCCCTTCTCACATTTCTCTCCCCTTCTCCCCTCACCCCCCTCCCACCACACCCCCCAAGATCCCAAATTTTTCGTAATCTGGTCTACTTCCCATAACCAGGAGGATAGCTATATGTTTTTCTTTCAGGTTCACCTTCTTATTTAGTTTCTTTAGGATATCAAATTATAGACTCACTGACCTTTATTTATCTCCTAGAAACCAATTATGAAAAGTAGTACATCCCATGTTCATCCGCTTTTGGGTCTGGGTTACCTCACTCAGGATAGTGTTTTCTATTTCCATCCATTTGCATGCAAAATTCGCGAAGTCATTGTTTTTTACCGCTGAGTAGTATTCTAATGTATATATATTCCATCTTTCTTCATCCATTCTTCCATTGAAGGGCATCTAGGTTGTTTCCAGGTTCTGCTATTACAAATAATGCTGCTATGAACATAGTTAACAAATGTCCTTGTCATATGATCGGGCATCTCGTGGGTATATTCCCAAGAGTGGCATTGCTGGGTCCATGGTATGTTATCCCAAATTTCTAAAACCCCACACTGCTTTTCCAAAGTGGTTGCACACGTTTGCATTCCCACCAGCAATGATAAAATTTACCTTTCTCCACAGCCTCTCCAGCAAAGGCTATCATTAGTGTTTTTGATTTTAGCCATTCTGACAGGTGTAAGGTGATATCTCAATGTTGTTTTGATTTGCATTTTCCCTGATCATTAAGGAGGCTGAGCATGACTATAAGTGCCTTTTGGCCATTTGAACTTCTTCTGTTGAAAATTCTCTCCTTCAGATCAGTGCCCCATTTTTTAATTGGGTTAATTAGCATTTTAAGTCTAGTTTCTTGAGTTCTTTATATATTTTGGAGATCAACCTTTGTCTGTTGCGGGGTTGGTGAAGATCTTCTCCCAGTCAGTGGGTTCCCTTTTTGTCTTAGTGACAGTGTCTTTTGCTTTACAGAAGCTTCTCAGTTTCAGAAGGTCCCATTTATTCAATGTTGCCCTTAATGACTGTGCTGCTGGGGTTATACTAGAAGCAGTAGCCTGTGCCCATCTGTTGTAGGGTACTTCCACTTTCTCTTCTATCAGGTTCAGTGTGTTCATATTGATGTTAAGGTCTTTGATCCACATTTGGACTTGAGTTTTGTGCATGGTGATAGATATGGGTCAATTTTTCTTTCTTCTACAGGTTGACATCCAGATTGTGCCAGCACCATTTGTTGAAGATACTTTCTTTCTTCCATTATCTTAGCACCTTTATCGAAAATGAGGTGTTCATAGGTTTGTGGGTTAAGATCCGGGTCTTCTACCACGATTCCATTGATCACTTTTTCTATTTTTATCAATACCACACTGTTTTCATTACACCAGCAGCTCTATAGTAGAGTTTAATGTCAGGGATGTAATGCCTCGGGAAGTACCTTTATTGTACAAGATTGTTTTGGCTATCTGGGTTTTTTGTTATTCCATATAAGATTGATTATTGTCCTTTCAATAGTGAAGATTTTAATGGGATCTTGATGGGATTACGTTAAATCTATAAATTGCCTTTGGTAGGATTGCCATTTTTACTATGTTATCCTCCCAATCCAAAAACTTGGGAGATCCTTCCATTTTCTGGTATCCTCTTCAATTTCTTTCTTCAATGCCTTAAAGTTCTTGTCAAATAGATCCTTCACTTCTTTGGTTAAGAGTTACCCCGAGATATTTTATGCTGTTTGTGGCTATCGTGATGTGATGCTTCTCTGATTTCCCTCTCTGCTTCCATATCCTTTGTGTATAGGAGGCCACTGATTTTGGAGTTGATCTTGTATCCGGCCACATTACTAAAGGTGTTTATCAGCTGTAGGAGTTCTTTGGTGGTTTTTGGGGTCGCTTATGTGAACTATCATATCATCTGCAAATAGCCAAAGTTTAACTTCTTCCTTTCCAATTCGAATCCCTTAAGTCCCCTTATGTTGTCTTATTGCTATTGCTAAAACTTCAAGCACTATATTGAAGAGAGGTATGGAAGAGTGACAGCCTTGTAGTGTTCCTGATTTAAGTGGGATGGCTTTGAGTTTCTCTCCGTTTAATTTGATGTTAGCTGTCAGTTTGCTGTAAATAGCTTTTATTATATTTAAATATGACCCTTGTATCCCTAATCTCTCCAAGACTTTTATCATAAAGGGATGTTGAATTTTATTATGCTTTTTCAGCATCTAATGAAATGATCATTGTTTTTCTTTCAGTTTATTTATATGATGGATTACATTGATAGATTTTAAGTATGTTGAACCAGCCTTGCATCTCTGGTATGAAGCCTACTTGATCATAATGGATAATGTTTCTAATGTATTCTTGGATACGGTTCGCCATATTTTGTTGAGGATTTTTGCGTCGATGTTTGTGAGTGAGATTGGCCTGTAATTCTCTTTCTTGGTTAGTCTTTGTGTGGTTTTGGTATCAGAGTGATGGTAGCTTCATAAAAGGAATTTGGCAATGACTCTTCTGTTTCTATATTGTGAAATACCTTAAGGAGTATAGGTATTAGGTCTTCTTGGAAATTCTGGTAGAATTCCGCATTGAAACCGTCTGGTCCTGGCTTTTTTGGCCAGGAGGTTTTTGATAACAGCTTCTAATTCTTCGCGACTGATAGGTCTATTTAGATTACTCCACCTGTCTGATTTAACTTTGGTATATGTATTTATCTAAAAATGTGTCCATTTCTTTTACATTTTCCAGTTTTGTGGCATGCAGGTTTGTAGTAAGATCTAATGATTCTCTGAATTTCCTCTATGTCTGTGGTTATGTCCCCTTTTTCATTTCTGATCTTATTAATTTGCAGATTCTCTCTCTGCCGTTTGATTGTTTTGATAGGGGTTTATCAATTTTTGTTGATTTTTCTCCAGGAACCAGCTTTTTGTTTCATTGATTCTTTGGATTGTTTTCTGTGTTTCTATTTTGTTGATTTCAGCCCTCAGTTTGACTATTTCCAGTCTTCTACTCCTCCTAGGTGAGTCTGCTTCTTTTTTTCTAGAGCTTTCAGGTGGGCTGTTAAGTCTCCAATGTATGCTTTCTCTGTTTTTCTTTAAGTGGGCACTAAGGGCTATGAACTTTCCCCTTAGGACTGCTTTCAAGGTGTCCCATAAGTTTGAGTATGTTGATTCTTTATTTTCATTGAATTCAAGGAAGACTTTAATTTCTTTCTTTATTTTCTTCTTTAATCCAGGTGTGGGTCAATAGTTGACTATTTCAGTTACCATGAGTTTGCAGGCTTTCTGGGGTAGCATTGTTGTTGAATTCCTTTAGTCCGTGGTGATCTGATAAGACACAGGTGGTTATGATATTTTTTTTAACTGAAGTTTGCTTTAATTACCGAGGATGTGGTCAATTTCCGAAGGTTCCATGAGCTGCAGAGAAGAAGGTATATTCTTTCCTATTTGGGTGGAATGTTCTATAGATGTCTATTAAGTCCATTTGATTCAATACCTCCATTATCTTTTTCCCTGTTAGGTTTCTGTCTGATTACCTGTCCATTGGTGAAAAGAGGGGCGTGTTGAATCTCCCACTATTAGTGTGTGCGGTTTGATGGCTATCTTTTTTTAGTAATGTTTCTTTTACATATGTGGGTGCTTTTATATTAGGGGGCATAGATATTCAGATTGTCAACTATTTATTCCTATTATAATTAATCATCCCTCTCCATCTCTTCTGATTGATTTAGGTTTAGGAAGTCAACTTTGTTAGAAATTAGTATGCCACCTGCTTGTTTCTTAGGTCCATTTGCTTATAACCTTTTCCCATCTCTTTACTCTAAGTAGGTGCCTGTATCCTCTTTGTGGTTGAGGTGTCTTTCTTGTAAACAGCAGAATGTTGGATCACTGTTTTGCGTATCCAATCTCTTAGCCTGTGTCTTTTTATAGGTGAGTTGAGTCCATTGACATTCAGGGATATTAATGACCAGTGGTTGCTACTCTGGTCACTTTTTTATCATAAGGTTTGTGTATTTGCTTTTTCTTTTAGTTGCGCTGGTAAGGGGTGTCTAAGTTTTGTGGTCATTGTTGAGAAGTGCTCCTTGGTTTGTGATTTTCCTTCTATTACTTTCTGTAGAGGCTTGATTTGTGGCTACATATTGTTTAAATTTGTTTTTATCTCTGAAAATTTTGTTTTCTCCATTTATAGTAATGAAAGCTTGGCTGGGTATAGTAGTCTGAGCTTGCATCCATGTTCTCTTAGCTTCCCACCTTCTATCCAGACCTTCTGGCTTTCATGAGTTTCCATAAGTAATCGGGAGGAGTAATTCTGATAGGTTTACCTTTATAAATAATACCTTTTTCCTTTGCAACTCTTAATATTCTTTCTTTATTCTGGATGTTTTGTGTTCTGATTATTATGATGGGAGGAGATGTTTTTTCTGGTCCAGTCTATTCATGTTCTGTATGCTACTTAACCTTCAAAGGAATATCTTTTCTTTAGGCTGGGAAAGAGTTTTCTTCTATAATTTTATTAAATATATTTTCTGAACCATTGAGCTGTACTTCTTCCATAACCTTCTTGTATCCCAATTATTCTTAGGTTTTGGTCTCTTTATTGTGTCCCATATTTCCTAGAATGTTTTGTGATGAGAATTTGTTGAATTTGCTGTTTTTTCTTTGTGATCAGTTGTGTTAATTTTCTCTATGGTATCTTCGGTGTCTGACATTCTTTCTTCTAACTCTTGTAATCTGTTGGTAGTACTTGTCTCTGTAGTTCCTGTTCGATTTACCCCAGATTTTCCATCTCACAACCTTCCCTCGGTTTAGTGTTTTCTTCATTACTTCCATATCATTCTTCAGGTCTTAACCATTTCCCTTACCTGTTTGATTCCATTTTTTTTTCTCTTTGTTTTTCTTTGTATCTTTCATTTACATTCCTTTTTGTTTGTAATCTCTAATTGTTTATGGCAGTTTTTTCACCTCCTGTTTAAGGTCTTCTATTATTTTCAAAAAATTCACTTTTTGAGTCGATTTCTACTTCTACTTCCTTCTAAGTAGGGTGTACAGTTCTTCTTATTTCAGGATCCCTAGGTTCTGGTGGTGTCATGTTGCCCTTTCATGGTTGTTGCAAATTCTTATTTGCGCCTTCCCGATCTACTTCTTTCAAATAAGCCAAAGAGGCCTGGTTTCTTGGTCCAGTCTTTGATGTACTGAGTCTCTGGGTGTATCTCTTCCAATGTGAAGCAACCTCCTGCTGAGCCTGAACTCCCCAGTGGTGTCTCTCTCTCCTGGCAGCGGGTTCTGATCTCCCTGCTGTTTGGGTGTCTCACAACAAAGGGCCAGAGCTTGCTGCCTCAGGAGGCAGGCAGGCCACCTCGGGCTACTACCACTCCCGAGTTTGCCCTCCCCATTGGACCTGTCCCAGCAGCCCCAAAACAGGCTGAGCTGGAGTCTTCTGTGTGGTTCAAAAGAGGGGGGGGGGGGGTCAGAGGGGGTGGGAGGGGGCCGCATGATGCTAGCTGGGTGGGATAGGAATAGAGAGGGGAGTATCTGGCAGTATAGCCCCTGCAGACTGCCCGGGAGTGCGGAGGGGTACGTCTGAGTTCCCTGTCCGGGCTGCAGCCGCGGTCAAAACTCACTCACCCGGGTGATGTCTCTCTCTGGCAGCCGGTTCTGTAGTCTCCCTGCATCCTTGGGTGTCTCACGAACAAAGGGCGCTTTGCTGCCTCCAGGGCAGGCAGGCCACCCTAGACAAAGGAGCTACTACCCTCCCGGTTGCCCTCCCAATTGACCCTGTCCCAGCGCCCAAACAGAGCTGGGCTACAGGAGCTCTGTTATTGTGGTTCAAAGAGGGAGAGGGGGGTCAGAGGGGGTGGGGGAGGCCTAGATGCTAGCTGGGTGGGATGAGAATAGAGAGGAATATCTGCAGTATAGCCCACTGCAGACTGCCCAGGGAGTGCAGGGAGGGGTGAGGGACGTCTGAGTTCCCTGTCCCGGGCTGCAGCCGCGGTCAGAAACTCACTCACCCGGGTGATGTCTCTCTCTGGCAGCCGGTTCCCTGGTCTCCCTGCTGCTTGGGTGTCTCACGAACAAAGGTCCGGCTTGCTGCCCCTCAGGGCGGGTGGCCACCTAGACAAAGGAGCTACTACCCTCCCGGTTGCCCTCCCAATTCGGACCCTGTCCCAGCGCCCAAACAGCCCTGAGCTGGGAGCTGTTGTGTGGTTCAAAGAGGGGAGGGGGGGTCAGAGGGGGTGGGGGAGGGGCCGTAGATGCTAGCTGGGTGGGATAGGAATAGAGAGGAAGTATCTGGCAGTATAGCCCCTGCAGACTCGAGGCTATTCTTGACAGTGCAACATGCATGCTTCTTACAGCTACAACTTCTGCTTACTTCAATGGGAATATGATTAACACTGAAGAACCTCCAAATGGAGTTTGCTTTGATTACCATGGCATTGTAGTATAGTTTAAGCTCATGTCTAATGCACCAAGGAAACACTTTCCTATTTGCTCAGGGATGCATTGAGTATTCTTTACTTCCTAATTATTCTTGTTGGTGACCATTGCTATATGATTGATGATTTCTTGCCGGGTATTATTCCAATATTAGTTGTAGATTTAAAGATAGGTCTTGGCTTCTAAAAAGTTAGGTTGTTAGTTGAATTTTTTAAAATGATTTTCAGACCTTTTGGCTAAAGTTCCAAGAAAGGACTGAATGAGTTGGAGGTGTAGTGAGATTTTTGTAGCAAAGTGAATAGAATAATAGGGAGAGGTAGTTGCATCCAGAACGCTGGTCATTTGTGCTTAAGGCTTGGCAGTGAGGGTCCGGGTAGAGAGGTGGGGTGGCACAATGATGGAGCAAATTGGTGAAGAGTGTTTTGGGTAGGACCTGCGTAGAACTTAGGGAGAATCTTAATACCCCTGGCCATGTGGTCTGTAGCCTGGCAGAGTTTGTTATGCTATAGGTACCACATTGCAGGATTCCGTATTTCTATCTCATTAAAACAGTGTTATACAATTTTAAAATTGCTTACTACAGATGTGGGTTCCAAAAGACTTCTCCCCTACATACATATATACAAAAATCCTGGTAACTTAAAAAAAAATCCAATTTCTCCAATTTCTTTATTAGCTTCATTGTGGACATTATTTCATGGAGTACAAATATGTCAAAACATTACTCTTCATCTTAAATACACACAATTTTTAATTCACTAATTGTACTTGAACAAAAGGTATATAATTGAGTAGAAGAAGTAACAATTCAAATAAACCAACATAAAGAAGTCTAGCTTTTAAAAAGTAGGAATGAATAAAGTAAAAAGTAGATTAGTAATATAAGAAAATCACCTAAAAAAAGAAAAACTTCCCAGAAACACCAAGGCTAGCATTTTCACAAAAAAGACTGATACTGGTATTTTAACATTATCCCATAAAATTAACCAAGTCAGAGTAGAATCTTTTCAATGTTTGATTTTATGACGAGTTTTATTTATAGTAACCAGAAACTGGAAACAACTTGGGGTGTCAGCCCTCCACTTGCAAAGAATGGAATAAAGAAATCATGTGATACATTTTTAATAAAAAGTTCTCACCTATTAAAGCAAAGAATAATAAAATTCGCAAAAATCATAAATAAACTGACCTAGAAAAAATGATAGCAAGTAAGGTAAACCAGACCCAGAAAGACAAGCATGGCCCATATACGTGCTCCTTATGTGGATATTAGCTCTAAAGTTTAATTATGCTCTAGTCGGCTTGGAAACAGGAGATCCAGTTCAGAGTGGAGGGAGAAAATTGGAATTATCTCATTCTTCCTGTCTCTGCCTTTTTTCTCACATGCCTAGCTAGCGTAACTGTACAGCTTTTATTACACAAATCAGAGCAATATGTCATCAGACAGTGTACAACTTTCCCCCTACTTGTCTAAATATAAAAGGAAAGGTTTTTTAACTTTAACATAATAAAACTATATATAGTAAGCAATTATATTCACAATATATAATCCACTTATATTTAGCATATTCAGAGAAAGTACTCTATTATCTATCTTATCTTGATGAACTCTGCTGAACCAGTTCTATCATAGCTTGTATTACCATCCTAAAAATATCTTTTTTAGACCGTGAGGCATCTTTTTAGATAAACAACTTAAGCTTTTATGATTTTTAACCTATAACTTTCACATCTCTTATGTAAGTTTATTTTCTGAATTTGGTACCAAGGATACGCTATAGCTATGTAACCTTTAACCCCATCAAATATCTGAAAAGGATATAGCATTACCTCGATAAACAAGAAGTTGTAAGAAATCAACTTCCAAAGCTATATGGCAATAACAGAGACATCTCACCTGGATAATTACCCAAGTTTCCTCTCCAAGTAACAAGAAATGGTCCATCTGAGCCTCTTGAGTTAATGATGAGCATATGTTGAAGCATTAGTATATAAAGTATCTGATATCTATTTAGTTTTAAAAAGAATCCATAGCTTTTAGTTTCCTATGGGGAAAAAAAGCAAAACTTCTTCTCTCAATGTAGCACATACCATGGCTTCTATTCTGAGATCAACACATTTTTAAAGCATAGAGTGGCTGATTTAATTCATTCAGTTTTTTTCCTTCTATTGGATTGTCTCTCTGCAGCTTTCTAAATTCCTTTCATTTCATTCATTACTGAATCATTCCAGTATTTTTGCAGCATTTCTCTTTTGTGAATATTTCCTATAGAAGGTCATTAGATAGAGAATCTAAATTGAATAAGTTAATCAATATTTACTTTATATTTTATTTTTTCTCACATAACATGAATCATGATCTATATGTTCAAGTTGCTACTGTTTATTTATCTCTTGTAAAATTTATTGTAAAACTCACTTGGAAACACAGCTTGCTCCAATACCAAGGGGACTCCTAAGAGGTGAGTAGGAACAGCCACATGTGAGATGCCTCCTCTCCAGCACCTCCACAGTGGGATAACCCGCTCTCCCCAACCTCCTCGGCTTTTCTATGTACCAACCCATCAGGGGCATTTCCTGTGGCTAGGCTCTCCACAAGCCCCAAGTACCCATGCACTTGGACCTCCACGCTACAAGCCACACCCCATCCTAAGAGCTGAGAGCTCACTATAATACTGAGGGGGACCAAGAACTTGCTTCCACAGAAAGTGAGGGGATTAAGAAAGCACAAAGAAGAGCAAACCAGGAGGGAAGATGAAGAGAACAGACTTATAGACCTCAGAGGCTTTCTGAGACAGATATTGACAGTACAGAGCAGACCAAGTTAAACCTTAAACTCTCCAGACAGCCACTGCAAGGATTGGACCAAGACAGAAAGACACTGCCAGCCTCATTTGTAGGAGAGAAATGAGTAGGCACCAATGCAAAATTCCTCCAACTAAAGACATGTAACAACGCACAGAACCCAGCCCATTCACACAACAGGAAGACTCAGATCATCCTAACTTAAGAAGAAGCAGGAGAAAAACGACTTTAAATCTAACTTTATGAAAATGATGGAGACCTTTAAAGTGGAAATGCAAAACTACCTTTAAAGAAATATAGAAGAGAAGACAAACAAAAAAATGGAAAATTAATAAATCCCTCAAAAAAAACTCAAGATAAAAAACCAAACAGGTAAAGGAAACAGTTCAAGACATGAAGACTGAAATAGAGGTAATACAGAAAACACAAACCAAGGGAATTCTGGATAAGGAAAATCTGGGTAAATGAACTTAGAACTACAGAGACAAGTATAACCAACAGAATACAAGAAAGATAGAAGAAAAGAATCTCAGGTGCTAAAGAGGAAATATAAAGAGGGAAATAGACTTCACTGGCAAAAGAAAAAAAATTAAATCTAACAAATTCTTAACTAACTTAACATCCAGGAAATCTGGGACTACATGAAAAAGGAGCAAATCTAAAAATATTGGGGTAGAAGAGGGAGAAGAACTCCAGAATCAAAAGAAAATATATTCAACAAAAATCATAGAAAAGAACTTTATCAACCTAAAGAAGGATATTCCTATGAAGTTACCAGAAGAACGAAACACCAAATAGACTGAATCAAAAATAAAAAATCGTGCCAGATTATTATCAAAAACACAAAACATACAAAATAAATGAAGAAAATATTAAGAGCTGCAAAGGAAAGAGGCCAAGTAACATACAAAAGGAGTAAACCTATCAGAATTACAACTGACTTATCAGTGGATACTATGAAAGTAACCAGAAAATCCTTAATAGATGTGCTGCAGACTCTAAAGAAGACCACGGATGCCAAAAAAGCCAAGACTACTATACCTAGCAAAGTTTTCACTCGCCATCAATGGAAAAAACAAGATATTTCGCGAGAAGCAAAAACCAAGTTTAAACAATACATATTCACAAATTCAGCCTTACACGAAAGTATTAGAGAAAAAAATCTCCAACCCCAAAGGAAGCTAACTGCACCCAAAAAACACCAGCATCTGATAACCCTTCCATCAGCATAACCCAAAAGAAGGGAAACATACAAACACCACTACCGAAAAATAACTGGAATTAGCAGCCACTGGTCATTAATATCAATGCACTCAATTCACCTATCAAAAGATGCAGGCAAACCAGAATAGATATGAAAACAGGATCCAGCCTACTGCTGTATACAAGAAACACACCTCAACATCAAAGACAAAGACTACCTCAGAGTGTGGTTGGGAAAAAGTTTTCCAATCAAATGGAAATAAGAAACAAGTAGGTGTACTGTGTGCCGGATCCCGTGGTGGGTCCAACACAGACTTCCTACTTTGGCTGGACAATGTGAAAAAAAACTACTGCTCACACCATCATCATAGAAAAGGCCAGAATCTCCGTTTATTGTCCAAACATTTTATATATACCCACACCAAATTGTGCTAATGAAAACATATTACTCCATCACCTAGGCAACCAGGTACCTGGGCTTAAGTCAAGTCTGCATCTAGCAGTCAGGAAGGCCCTGAATTAGCATCTCTACAACAACCTCCAAATTGCCAAGGGAACGCCAAACATCCTGACCAATTTCAGTCAACACCTCTTCTCAGGTAATCCACACTTTAACAAAAAGGAAATTAGGAGCAGGCATCCTGGCTTTTGTTAGGCAGAACATCTGTCTACAGAGCTATGATATCCACGCTCAAGCCGAGCTAATGGCTTTTGTGCCATATCGAAATATGGCCTAGTGGCACTATGATGTTTAACAAAGTTAATTTCAAACTAAAATCAGTCAGAAGAGATGAGAAACACTTTAATCTCATAACAGAGACAGGTGAGATGCAGTCTCAATCACAGACATCTATGCCCCTAATACAAGAGCACCCACACATGCAAAAAAAACATCACTAAAACTTAAATTGCACATCAAACACCACATGTTAATAGTAGGGGACTTCAACCCTCCAACTCTCTTGCCAATGGACAGGTTAATCAGACAAAACCAACAGAGAAATAAGAGTACTAACCAGATGATATGAATCAAATGACTTAACAGATGTGTGTAGAACATTCCACCCAAACACAATCATTATACCTTCTCAACACCTCATGAACTTTCTCTAAAATTGATCACATACTCAGTAACAAAGTAAACTCTCACATATACAAAAAATTGGAGTAACCCTCGTATATTATCGGATCACCATGTGGGTAAAGTTATAATTTAACAACAATATACTTTCAGAAAGTCTACAAGCTCATGGAAATTGAACAGTGAGCTGAGCCCCCTGGTCAAAGGAAGAAATAAAGATAAAATATTCCCCTTGAATTCACAGTGAAAATGAAGGCACAACATATCCAAAACTATGGGACACTATGAAAGCAGTGCTAAGAGGGTGTTCATACCTCTAAGTGCCCACATAAATAAAATGGAAAATGCTCACATTAGTGACTTAACAGCACACCTGAAAAGCTCTAGAACAAAAGAAGCAGACTCACCATGAGTAGTAGAAGACAGTAAATAATCAAATTGAGGGCTTAAATCAACAAATGAAACAAACAAACAAGTGATACACAGAATCAATAAACAAAACCTGGTTCTTTGAGAGAGCCAACCCGACAGACCAAACCCTTATAAAACTAGTTAAAAGGCAAAGAGGAAACATCCAAATTTAGAAAACCGAAATAAATCATAACAACGACACTGAGGCAATCCAAGAATCATTAGTCATACTACAAACCTGTACTTCACAAAACTGGAAAATTAAAAGAAATGAAGAATTTTTTAGAGGTAGATACTATATATAAAATTAAATCAAGACAAGGTGAGCAATTTAAATATATTTATAAAGTGGAAGAAAATAGCTTCCTGTCATCAAGACCTCCCAACCAAGAAAAGACCAGGGCCGGATGGTTTTAGTGCAGAATTCTACAGAACTTCCAAAAAACTAATACATTTATACCTCAAAGTATTTGACATAATAGAAACAGTAGGGACATTGCAATGGCTTTTTCTGGGAGGTGACAGTTACCCTGATGCCAAAACCGCACAAAGACTCAACCAATACAAGAGAATTACGAATACAGTCTCACTCATGAACATGGATGCAAAAATACTCAATAAAATACTGGCAAACTAATCAAACATAAAAAAAACCACCACCACCAACAACACAAAAAACATCCACCATATCAACTTCATCCCAAGATTTAGGGTAATCCATCATATAAATAAACTGCAAGAAAAAATGCATATAATCATTTCATTAGATGCCAAAAAAGCTTTAGACAAAATCCAACACCCCTTCATGATAAAAAGTTCTAACTGGAGAGATCAGGGATACAAGGAATATATCTAAATATTGTGTCACTGGTATACAGCCAACCAACAGCCAACATCAAATTAACGAAGAAGAACTCCCCTGGAAATCAGGAATGAACAAGGCTTCCACTTACTCTCCATATTTCTTCAACGTGGTTCTTGAAGTTTTAGTAATAGCAATAAGAAAACAAAAGGATATCCAAGGGGATTCAGATCAGAAAGGAAGATATCAAACTTTTATTATTTGCAGATGATATGATAGTGTATATAGAAAGTACCCCAAAAACTCTACTGCAGAAACTCCCACCACAGCTGATAAATACCTTCAGTGATATGGCAGGATATAAGATCAAGTAAAAAAAAAAAATCAGTGCCCTAACCTATGGCTGAGAAGGAAAACAGATAAACATCAAATTTACATTAATAGCCACAAATAACAAAATATCTTGAGGCAACACTAATCAAAAAAATGAAAAAGACCTATTTACCATAGCATTAAGTCTTTGAAGAAAGAAACTGGGATAAAATGAAATATCTTCCATGCTCATGATAGCTAAGATCAACATAGTAAAAATGGCAATCCTTCCAAAAGCAATCTATAGGTTCAATGCAATCCCCACCAAAAATCCCATCACAATTGTTCACAACCTTGAAAGAACAATAGTCGCCCCATATGGAAAAACAAAAATCTAGGATTTCCAAAACAATCCTGTATAATAAAGAAACTTCCAAAACATTACCATCCCTACATAAATTATTACAGAGCTATAGTAATGAAAACAGCTTGGCATTGTAAAAAAAAAAAAAAAAAACAAAAAACAAAAAAAAAAACTAAAAAAAAAAACAAAAAAACAAAAAAAACAAAAACAAAAATAAACAAAAAAACAAGAGAGGTTTATTAATGTAATCAAATTGAATATACAGATATTAATCCATACACTTATAACACCAGATTTTTGAGAAAGAAAGCTAAATTATAGAATGGTAAAATTTAAGCATCTTCAACAAATGGTGCTGGTAGCAACTGAATGTCAACATGTAAAATAAAATAATCCACATATCTATCACCGCATACAATACTCACATCTAAATTGATTAAATACCTCAATATAAATCTAGCCACATAACCTGATAGAAGAAGAAGTGAGATTTAGTAGTCTTCAATGCATGGGCACACCTTTTTCTAAATATAACTCCAATAGCACAGACACTGAACCAACAATAAATAAATGGGATCTCTCTTGAAACTGACAAGCTTCTGTAAAAAAGGGGGGGCAGAGGTAAACAGTCAAGATGAAAAAGAAGGCAGCCTATTTAATGGGAAAAGATCTTCTCCAGCCCATCTGGAAATGGGTATGGCGATTTCTCAGAAAACTGGGAATCAACTACCTCAGGATCCAGCAATACCACTCACATGGGCACATACTCAGATTCTCAATCATACTGCAAAAGCATTTGTTCAACTATGCTCACAGCAGCATTATTTGTAATAGCCATAACCTGGAGGAAACACCTAAATGTCTCTAAACTGAAGAATGATAAAATTTGTGGCATATTTACACATGAGAGTACTACTTAGCAGTAAAAAACAATGATATCTTGAATTTTTCTGAAATTGTTAAATTAAAAACACTATCTGTGTGAATAACACAAACCAATATTAATATGTATGCTTACTCAAAGCAGATACTAATTATAAACAAAAGGACATTGAGCCTATAGTTCATGATCCTAGAGAGCGTCTAATATGGTAACCCAAAGAAAACCATATACCAGCCACGGAAATTTGAAAAAGACAAAATTGCCTGACAAAATTGGGAGCATGGGGGTTGTGGGGAGAAAGGGAGACTAGAGGAAAGAGAGAAGGGAGAAATGAAGGGGTTGAGGAGAACTTGAAGGGGAATAGAATAGTCAAGATGGAGTAAGGACAGAAGTGAGAGCAAGGAAGGGGGTTATCTTGATTGAGGGAGTAATTATAGGGTTATGAAAAACGTGGCTCTAGAAAAAATTTCCATCAATTCACAAAGATACCCCACTAAACTATAAACAATAGAGGAGGGGGCCCCGATCTTGGTTTGCCCTATAGTCAACTGATATATTATCTTAAAATCACCATAGAACCTTCATTCTGCAACAGATAGAAACGAGGCAGGGATCCACATTGGAGCACTGGTCTGAGCTTCAAAAAATCCAGTTGAAGAGTGGAAGGAGGAATGAGAATATGAGCAAAGGAGTCAAGACTATGATGGACTTCACCTGGAAACAATCTACCTGAGCTAATGAACCTCACCAACTCCCACCGGACATGGAAGGAACAAGCATAGGACCAAACTGGTTCCTCTGAATGTGATTTGACAGTTACATGGTTGGGGCAGACTGAGGGGCCACTGGGAGTAGCACTGTATGATTTATCCCTACTGCATATTGCATTTTTGGATCCTATTCTCTTTGATCATACCTTACTCAGTCTCTAGATATAGGGAGGGCCTTGGACTTCCACAAAGCAATGTGCCTTACCTCTCTGAAAGTTAGATAGAAGTGAGTGTGAGGGTGATTGAAGGGACTGGGAGGGGGGATGGGAGTGGAACTTGCATTGGTATTTTTTAAACTATAATAAATTTAATTAATAAATAAATAAAAGATGCAAAAAAAGTTATCCAAAATACAAGCTATTGCCCAAATAGTATTTTAAATAATATAGCTTCTGTGTGGTTAATTCAGAGGTTGAGCAGCTAAAATGAACAAGCAGTCTTCTACTACATCTTGCTTAAACTGTTTTCTAGGTAATTTATTAGTTTTGAAAGTTTGAATCAGATTTCACCTTGATTTCTGTTTTAGTATGTTTGTTACTTTTACACAGAAAAGTTGCTACGTATTGTAAGTTTACTTTATATCTTGCTAGATTGATGAAAGTATTTTACTGTTTAACAGCTTTCTGGTTGAGATTTTAGAGTATTTTAAGTTTATGAATTTGGTATGTGTATATATACTGGACTCCTTCATTTTACTAGTGATATCCCCTTTCTTTTCTGTCCTTTCTGTTTTTACTCTGACTAACTTTGAGCATAACATGGAGTAAGAGTGAGAGAGCAGTTCACTTTCTCTCTTCCAATTTAAAATAATACTCTGTTTTCTATTAGCATAGTTAAATTTGGTAGTTTGTCATTTGTCTTCTGTCCTGGTCCTTCAGAGAATTTATCACAACTCTAGGTGACTTTTCTGCACTGACTGAGATGACATTGAGATTTCTTTTCTGAAGCAGTTTTGTGTTGGAGTTGAAGTTATTGTTCCTTTTTTTAAAAAGGTTTTCTCTATGTAACCCTACTGTCCTGAACTCACTCTGTAGAACAGACTGGTTTCAACTCACTAAAATTCTGCCTCCCTAACTGGTAGGATTAAAGGCATGCACCACACTACCCTGTTGTTTTCTTTTTTAACCAACCTTTCATCCCTGGATTAAAATTAGTTTGTTTTTTTGATAGGGGTTTATGTTAATCATGGAGGTTGGTATCTTTGTCATTTTATATGTCTTGTATTTAGGTAATGCTGGCTTCATAGTAGGGTTTTTTTTCTCCTTTTCTGGTGATGATTCTTTTTTCTTTGGCACAAGAGCAATTCCAGCATTAATGGCATTGTTGCTAAAGCTCTTCATTAAAGATCTGGCAGAATTTGGCAGAGGATCTCTTCATTTGTGAGCTTCACAATTGTTACATTACCACTTCAATAGAGCTGCTTGCTATGGTTCTGTTATGAAGTTGTTGAAATCACATTATGATTTAATGTGTGGTTATCCACATTACCATCCCATTTCTTAAGATTTTTCCAGCTTGGGGGGAGTATAAGATTTTAAAGTGCTACCCAATATTGATTGGTTACCTGGATGATTATGTTTGAGTATGTTGAAGGTCCCTCCTTTGTACCTCTATTTTATCAATGTGGGTCTATTTCTCTTGCTGTTGACTGTGCAATTATTCACAGGACAAAGTCTTTGAATAATGTGTATTCTTGTTGTTTTGTCATCCATTTCATTAATTTTCATAATATTTATCAGCTCTTCCCATTGATTGACTTTGGGTTTATCTTGAGATTTTCCTTAGACCCGAGGTTCATCATTAGTTACTAACTTGAGATTCTCTGAATTTGGTCATTATTTGGGGTCTGTTTTTTTAAGTAGGCCTTAACAATCATTATCTTTCCTAATCTTATAGATGCAACTTGAGAAGATGGTCAGAAAAAATACTATTTTCATTTGATTCTGAAATTGTTTTCTCACACTAATTTCTTCAATAAATCAAGTGGTAATTCGAATTAAAAAAAAATATTACCCATTAATTTTAGCTTATATTGTTTGCTTTATTACCATTAATTGATTTTGTAATTTCATGAAGCTAAAACTTTAAATTATGAACTTGAATTTTATAAATATATTTACTTCTGAACTATTTAATTATATCTTCTCAAACTGAAAATATGAAAGAATAAATACTTGATTCTGTCTTCCTCTTCAACAATCACATTACAGAATATTTTGTTGTATTATATATGCAACATTTCAAGAACCCAAGAAGTTTCAGAACACTTAATAAGATTACTAGTTCTATGAAAAAGGAAAAAAATCATTTAAATTTTTAAAAATATTTATTTTTTTATTTGCAGTACAAAATAATACAAAATAATACAAAAATGTCTGTGTAGCTAGAAGTTGCTCAGTAGACCACAATAACCTGAAAGTCACAGATATCCACCTGCTCTTCCTCCTATAATCTAAATCAAAGATGAGTGCCACTACTGCATATATCACCATTTGTTTTGACAATCATTTTGCAGATATTTTTATGTTCTAATGCTTCAACTTATACTCCTTACCTCACTGATCCTCCATATGAACCCATTTCTTGGCAGAGCTTTCTAGTTATTTTTAGTGTTGTTTTTAGTTTTATAATAGCAATTAGATTCCTTTAAGCTTTGTGATATGTATTTGATCTGTGCATGGTGGTACATCCCTGTATTTACAGCACCCAGGCATGTGAACAAAAGGAATATTTTCATGAATTTGAGACATCATGGGATACATGATGAGTTTAGGCCAGTCTTGATTACGTACATATACTCTTCTCAAAAAGTAAAATACAGAAGTTTTTGATTAATTATGTTTATGCTACAACTTGTGTCAGCTATTTGTCCAAAAATTACAAATTTATTTTAGTGACAAATTTATTTTATAGTCCAAACTTTGTCCAAAAAGCTTAAATTCCATTGTCTTGAACGTTTTATTGCAATTTTCATCTCTGTGTTCTTTGGCCATATAATGGGGTTCAAGAGAGGAGTGACCACAAGAATAAAACACAGCAAGGAAATTTTATCTAATGAGCTATTAGGGAAGGTCTGAGCACCTGCGTGGAAGGTGCAAGGTCCAAAAAGCAGAAGAACAACTGTGATGTGAGCAGTCAGTGTGGACAAAGCCTTAGATGATCTATCAGGCGTCGCTGGATGTCACATTAAAATGACAGAAAGTGTAGGAGATAGAATTAAAAACACTTTACAGTGATATACCACTATTGTGGCAGTACCATATTCCCTATATGTGTCTGCACAGGCAAAGTTTAAAAACTACTCTTGGAAGTCACAATAATATTATTTAATGGGACCACAAAAGAAAGTGAGATCATTTTCAAAAAATAATATTACTCACTGATTGTAACTCAACTAATAGAAACCACTAATGCCTCCTTTTTATGCTCATAAGTGCAAATTAATGAAGTGTAAGAGAGGTTTACAAATTGCTACATATCTGTCAAAGGCTGTGGCTATAAAATCACCAATAACTCCCACCAAAGAGAAGTGAAGAAAAATATCTGTGCAAGGCAGCCCTTGACACAGTGACCTTACGTTTGCAGAAAAAATCAACAATCATCTTGGGAGCTGTCACAGAAGACAGAGACAGATCTATGAATGAGAGGTTGGCCAACAGGAATACATGGGAATGGAGGTGGGGAATCAAATCACAGTTTTGACAATACGAAGGTTGTGAAACACAATTCCTACATATAAAACAAAAAAGAATGCAAACAGAAAGATCTGAATCTTAAGTGTTAAAATGAATTCAGTCACCTGAATGATTTGTTTCCCTTGATGCTGATTCATTCCAGAAGAGAGTCTCCATACGAAAATGAAGGAAATCAGTGTTGTTATTACAAATTCTACCCTCACTCACTCATAATATGTTGCTGCTCCATAAAACAAAAATCACAACTTATAATTTATACTATGTTTCTCTTGTACATTTTTCTTCAGGTAGCTAAGGCCCCCTTGTCTTCAT
>CAWTZC010002488.1:0-84593 GCA_963919715.1 Microtus obscurus | reverse complement strand
TCTGTCAGTTACTCTAGGCCTTAGCCAAAGTTAGTTGCTTCAACATTACAAATGACACTTTGGGTGATTGCTCAGGCAACCAGTTGTCTCTGTCATCTACTGCACATTTTGAAAGCTGCTTGATTGCACTTCCTGTCTACTCAAGTCGTATTAACTCCCTTCTCAGGTTTCTGATGGGGTTGAAGATTAGATATTTGTAGTTACCGTGCTCTTATGATCTAGCAAAGCCATTTCCAATGCAAGACAGACTCTTTAGGATAGAATATTTATTAAAACATTTGGATATGTTCATTGTTTAATATTGTTTATGCTGGTTGTAATTCTAACTTTATACTTGATATCTGTTCCTAGTGTACATAGTTTTGTATTGTGGTTGGGACTCTCTTCTTTAAACAAAAGGGGGAGGTGTTGTGGGAGCTCCTTTAGCTAATAGCCTTTAAGATACCAGCCCACTTGGGCATGATCTCTTATACTATAAATGTGCTTTAAAACGTGCACTCACTCTTTTTCTTCCAGCTCTTGCTTATGGATGCTAGATTAAGTTTCTGTTTCCTGTTCGTGCAGAGGACTGTAATCTAGGATTGTGATCTGTGAGTCTACCCTAAATAAATAACTTTTTATTATATATAATTCTGAACTAGTGTGGAATTATTTTGTAACTTTTGGCA
Organism: Microtus obscurus; assembly: GCA_963919715.1. Lineage (NCBI taxonomy): Eukaryota > Metazoa > Chordata > Mammalia > Rodentia > Cricetidae > Microtus > Microtus obscurus. The sequence continues at coordinate 83,925 of CAWTZC010002488.1, read as the reverse complement.
CAATTCATCCGTACGGACTGTGGAAAGAGCTTCAGGGTAGCCTGCCTGGTTCTTAGACACTTGAAACCATGAGCACCTGGGTGGCCTCATTAGTGTGGGTAGGTTTGACATCCTACTCTATTTGTAGAAATGGATTACAAAGGAAATCCTTTCTGAGATTAGTTTACCACTTGAATCCCATCCTAATTTCCAAGACAAAGGTAAGCCTATGTGTATTTCTCTTGCAATTTAAGAAGATTTAAGCCAGATAACCACCTTGGTTTGTCCAAGAATTTTAGTTCTAAATTGGGAAATTCCTACACAAACTGGTCCAAGTTGTTCACTTTGAGGGGAATAGGCCAGATCCTAATAAAATTACACTGTGAAGGAGTGGAGGACTCTGCAATTTTCATTTATTTCCAGCTCTCTTCACTTGGGAATTTGGGGAGAGACAGGCAAATCAGATGCCACCCACACAGACTGCACCTCTTGAACGGCTGTGACCAGAATCCTCTTCATCTGGCACAGTCAAAATGTGCGAAAGCACTACTTCCAATCACCAGTGTTTTCTATGATTCTGTAAAAAAATAAATCAAATCTATTCCTTAACAATTTCACACATGTACACAATGTCCACTGATTGCTCTTACCCCTACCTTCTCTTGTCTCTTTCCTGCCTCTATCTATCCTTCCTCTTTCCTACCAATGTACTTCTCACATTCATATTTTTATGAAACTTATATTTCATATTTATTTGATTTTTATTTCAGCATGAGGCTATCAGGTCTGGATGGACTATTGTGATACCCGTTGGTTACAATAGAGGGCAATATGCTTCATATCACTCTACCCACTTTTTCTTTACTTGCAAATAGGAACAAAAATAGCTCCCAACTGTCAAGCAATAAAAAAAAACATCTAAAATTCAGTAAAGACATACAATACACATTAGTCTTTATTATAATCAAAGTTTTCTTTTTAGATTATATATGTAGAAATACTTAATTGATGGATGAAGACTTTTAAAGTTTGTGGCTATTTGTTTGGATGGTTACAATTGGTCTTGCATTTTGGTCTGTACTTTTCAAGCTCTTTAAAGATCTCAAGATTGCCTCTTGCCTTGTGGTAGATGCTGGCCAAAGACTCCTGGAAGTGCTTTCTGCTGGGGACACTGCCCTGAAATCTTGCCTCTTCATGGCTTTTGTTTTCCCTAGATCTTTAATGGCCCATGCTACTTCATTGTCAGTATCTTTGCCAGCACCCTTTGAAGGATCCCCTGTTCCATAAATACTCAGACTTGACTGCAGCAGTGAATAAGTAGAAAAGAAAGTCACTGGGGTAAGAAACCTTGACCTTTGAGAAAGGCTTGAACTGATCCAAGCTGTCTCAGCAGACTGACTCCTCCTGCCCCACGCTCAGCCTCCTGTGGCCCTGGCAGTTAGTTAATGTCAGCTTGCGTCTTTGCTTGCTCCACCTGTGTTCACTCTCACTTTCAGGCCCCCTGTAAATTGACTCTGAGTTTTGGAAAAGACCTTTCTTTTCAATTCTAGATGACTACGACGGGCAGAGATGAAACCTCTTCTAGTTTAGCTTGGCATGTGGGATTTTGCTCACAGGAAGCACAGTTTGCGTTTGAGGATCTCATCCTGAGCCTGACATTTCCAGTTCACGTTCTAACTATGTGCTGCTTTTCAGATGATGTCAGTCGTCTCTAAAGAGAGGAGGAACAGCTGGGTTCCTGAATGTCTGAATCACACACTGTGTTCTGTCACCGTGGCAGTGTGACCTGGGGGCCAGCTTAGGGAGAACTTTATTTTTCCCAGTTAACATAGATGTATGCCTGGAGATGTTCACATTGAAATGTCCCTTTTCCTATTTCTAAAACAGTAAAAGCCTTAAGTCCTATCAGGGATCTCTCCTAAATAAAGGAGAGTGGCAGGCAGCCCTTTTGCTTCTTTGATGCCATGAAGTGAGCAATTTTGCTCCATTTCCACCTCCCAGTTCTGCCTTATAACAGGCCCAACACAATAGGGCTGAGTGATCACAGACTGAGGCCTCTGAAACTTTAGAACAAAATAAACCTGTCCTTCTTTGAAATTGCTTACCTCATGTGTTTTGTGGCAGCTCAGGCAGCAGGCTATGACTGTCTTCATACTCTTAAGCCATATCCAATAAGGTAACTCTTCACATAAGATACTTTGGGAATCTTATGTGCTCTTAACCATTGAGCCATCTCTCCAGCCCTACCACCATTTTCCTTGGTGTGATTTTTTTTTTTGTGTGTGTGTGTGAGGAGATAGATAAAGGTCATAAAATAACAAAAACATGATACACATGGGGTGTCCAATACTAACTGTACATCTACAGCACAAGCCCTATACTTAAGACTGTAAAAGTTAGAGGTCCAGGACACCTGCTGCTAGATAGTGTTTTCTGTACCTGACAGGAATGTGTACTCGTGAAATCTCAACAATATGGCTGCTTAAACAAGACCTTCACAACAGCAGCTGATAAGCCAGTGTGGATTGGGGAAATCTCACAAGACCCAACACCTTGGGGAATAATTACAGTCAATTAATAGCTGCTGAGAGGGTGGTGGAGAATCAGTCTTATCCAGGCACATATTCCCTGACCACTTAACCAATCTCAATCGGACAGCCCTAAACATATGCACATACAAGCAACACTAAATGGACTTAGCAGATTACATATATATAGTGTACATTTAACAATCACAAAGAAGAGAACAATAATTTGATAGGGAGTGAATGTGGGCGTGGGAAAAGTTGGAGGAGGGAGAGGAAGGGGTAGACATGACATTCATACAATACTTATATGTGAAATTCTCAAAAATATATTTAAAAGTAAATAAACGCATGGTCTGGTGGTTTCAAGTGTGGGCTAGAAAGATGGCTCAGTAGTTAAGAGAGTGAACTGCTCCTCCAGATGGCGTGAGTTTGATTCTGAGCACCCACATCAGGCAGCTCACAACCATCCGTAACTTTAATTCCGAGGGTGTTGAACTCCTTTAGCCTCCCAGGGTAAAAGCACATTTGTACAAGATTTAGACACTATTAGTTTTTAAGATGTGCATAAGTGCTAGATCACTATATATTAACATGTTACTGATACTCCTCTCATGATGAGTGTGAGGATAATGTTCTAGATCACTATATATTAACATGTTACTGATACTCCTCTCATGATGAGTGTGAGGATAATGTTCTAGATCACTATATATTAACATGTTACTGGTAGTCATCTCATGATGAGTGTGGGGATAATGTCTTGCCTCCTTTGCTTCTGCTAAGCTTTCCTTTCTACCACGAACAGATATTATCCTCCGATAAAATAACATTACATTTTAAATGCATACTTTACTAAACTATAGTAGCTTTCTATCCATGTAATCATTAGCTTTTAGCTAAGTTACAATTTCCAACTTTGCTGAGCCCTGAAAAATTTGGGTTCCTGGGCATACAGAAAAGCTTCTCTGTCATGCTTTACTTGGTAGCTTATGGGCACTACTTTGGCCTAACCCCTTATTTCTTCCTATTTTTAGCAGAGTAGAGGGAATGAATGGGTGAAGGTTTTTGTCATAGTTAGAAAGGATCCAACAGGACCCAGATCTTCCAAAGTTAGGATTTTCTGCATTAATCTCACTCTGTTTTAGACAACATTGTCAGACAAGGTAAGAAACTCCAGGAGCAACATAAAAGACTTTCTTTCTGATTTTACATTTTGAGTAAACAATTTTTCATACCAATAATAAACTTAGGAGAAGGCTGTTCCTTACAGAAACATTTGGTGCACTAGTCTAACAATTGAGGTCCTAAACCAGATTCTGTGTTTTGCATGAAGCATGGATTGTTGAATATTAAAGGTGCATTTTCACATTTCTTCTCTCTGTCAATAAAACTTGTGGGATGGATAAGCCAACACGTGATTTTTTTTTGCTGCCCACATCTCTTACTATGTAAAAGCGACAGGGGATATGTGTATCACACTTATCAAGGGAGGTTCACTGGAGAGTGACTAAGTCTTTCTTGAGATCATCCTCACTTCTCTTTAGTACCCTGGCATTTTTGTGGCCTCCTTTCAAAGACTTTACGCCTGGAGACCTTAGGTTCTGCACAAATTCCTAAACCTCGTTAATCCTTATCAGAACCACCCTTGCCAAAGCTGTGTGAGATTAATTAGCTTCCACTCTAGCAAATATTTCATATTTTACAGTCCAGTGATTAACCCCATTGATTGTCTTTTTTGCCTTTTCAACTGCAGCTGCTTATTAGAGATTTTTATTACTATTCTGTAAATTTCTCACTCTTTCCTTCTGTGATAATAGCTATGCAATCTATATTTTGTGAGCTCTTTTAATAGCTCCTCTCTAGGGAAGACTTATTTTGAGACAAAGATACAGAAGTTTTTGTTAATTCTTTTGATGGAGGCTGCTCGTTTGTTTCCCAAACTGCCCAGACTCAAAATAATCACACAGAAACTATATCATTTGAAATGCTGTTTGGCCAATAGCTTAAGCCTATTTCTAACTAGCTCTTTCATCCTAAATTAACCCATTTCTATTATTTTATATTTCGCCATGAAGCTCATGGTTTACAGGCAAGCTTCCAGTGCATCTATCTCCTGTGGTGGCTACATGGTGGCCACCTGACTCTGCCTACTCTCTCTCTCTCTCTCTCTCTCTCTCTCTCTCTCTCTATATATATATATATATATATATATATATATATATATATACACACACACATATAAACACATACGTATATATATATATACACACACATATATATACGTATATATACATACATACACCCCCCATATATATTTATTCCAGCCTGGCCATAGTCTGTTAACTGACTGTAGCTTCTTTTTTTAACCAATGGCATAAAACATAGTCATAGCATACAGAGGGAATCCCACATCACCTTTCCTTTTCTGTCTAAATATAAAGGAAAGTTTTAACTTTAACATAGCAAGATTACATACAACAGAACAGTTATCAAGCAAGAATTTTCCATCTGGATTTGTCTTTATTGTGTGGGTATCCTTAATTATATTTTAACCCATTTCTATTAATCTGTGTTCACCACGAGGTCGTGGCTTACCAGGAAAGATTTAGCATGTCTGACTTGGTGTCTCCATGGCGGCTCTCTGACTCTGTTTTCTTCCCTCCCAGAATTCAGTTCTGTCTTCTGTCTTCTCTGCCTACCCAAGTACTGCCCTATCAGGCCCAAGCAATTTCTTTGTTAACCAATGAAAGCAACACAAATACAGAAGGACCTCCTACACCATTTCCTCTTTTCTGTTTAAAAAAAGAAAGGAAGGCTTTAATTTGAACATAGTAAAATTACATATAACAAAACAGTTATCAAGCAAGAATTACAGTTACAATATTTATATCTACTTTATCTTTTATCATAACCAAAGAAAAATATTACTATAACTATCTATTTATTCTTTTTTTTTTTTTTTTGGTTTTTCGAGACAGGGTCTCTCTGTAGTTTTGGAGCCTGTCCTGGAACTAGCTCTGTAGACCAGGCTGGTCTCGAACTCACTAGATCCACCTGCCTCTGCCTCCCAAGTGCTAGGATTAAAGGCGTGCGCCACCACCGCCCGGCTCTATTTATTCTTCAACTCCATCAAAGACTCCAGAAGGATATATTACCTGAGTAAATGAGAGTAAGCAACTTCCAAAACTCTAGAAATGACAGAGACATCTCGCTGCCTGGATAGTCATCCAAAGTTCTTCTATACCATTAGGGCATCCATCTTCTGCCTTCAGGCCCATAGTATCCAGCAGACTTTTCCACGAAGCAGGAAAATTTAAAGACAGTTCAGTCACTTTCTTCTGTGTCCTGCAGAATGTCTCAAGACTCTTTTATGAAGAAGCAGGAACCCTGAAGGATCATTTCACCTTTAGGCAAGTTCAGCAGTCATCTCTCTGCGGGTTCTTCATGTCCAGTTTATTCAAAGTCCAAGCAAGAGCAGTTTCTTGCCCAAATGGCTAACCAACTCCGTAAGAGCCTTTTTAATGCCCATCTTCCTCAGGAAGTAGCTTAGTGCTGCCAGGAGCAGATGTGTCACTTTGTCATGAAAGCCCTAAGTTATTTTTTTTTTAAATATTTATTTGTTTATTATGTATACAATATTCTGTCTGTATGCCTGAAGGCCAGAAGAGGGGCGCCAGACCTCCTTACAGATGGTTGTGAGCCACCATGTGGTTGCTGGGAATTGAACTCAGGACCTTTGGAAGAGCAGGCAATGCTCTTAACCACTGAGCCACCTCTCCAGCCCAAGCTCTAAGTTATTAAAACATTTTAAATGCCATATTCTGTAGTCTTTGAAAGATTTGAAGAATACCAACTGAAATATATCTATGCACATCTAGAAAATCTAACATGACTACAAACTTGACTATTATAGATGATTATCTATTAACCTATATTTCTTAATTATACATTCATTATATTTTTAAATGAATGACACAATCACAATACCTTAATCAAGATCAGAAATACATATACATATAACAAAATTGACCTTAAACTTGTATCAATAAATCAAGATTTATACCAATTCAAATTATTCATATCTATATCATTTCTCTGAAAAAAAATGCCGGCTACCAAAATCCGTGCTGAAGTCTGTTCTTTTGTGTCTAGAATTCCTTCCCATGCTTTCTCAGGCTTTGTGTGGATGTAGTTGACCATGTTGTCACCAGATGAAGATGGACACCAGAAAGTAATCTCACACTAGGTCAGAATTGAGAACAATAAAGTGTTGTTTATTTAGGGGTAGATTCACAGATCACAGTGTTCTGCATGAATCGGGACCTGAAACCAAATCCAGCAGCTGGGAGAGAGGCCATGCACAAACTTTATGGTTGCATTTATTGTATAAGAGACCACACCCAAGTTGAGTGGTATCTTAAAGGCTATTGGATGAAGGAGCTCCCACAGCAGACTCATTTACAGAAAAAGATACAGAAATTTCTACTAATCCTGTGTTCCTTTTTATAATCTCTGCAATTGCATTTAAATACAAAACTGTTAGGCTTTTAGTAATTATTTCATCAAATAAATTTTTTTTTGTAGGGTCTTTACTTCATGAGAGGTCAGTTCTGTAGACATTTGTTCTGTTCACTGTCCTTTTATGGGGTATAAGTAGACAATGCCATCGATAACTAAGAATGGGCATAAGTTGTTAGAGTAGGAAATAACTATACATGTGAAATGGCTAGTGTGTTGACTTTTCTGTGTGTGTTCCGTCTTTGATGACCACCTTACTCATCTCCTTGTGAAGTGTGTGTGTGTGTGTGTGTGTGTGTACGAGAGAGAGAGAGGGAGGAATGATCATATGTGTGTGCAGGTGTGCTCCTGAAGGACTCTAAACTATCATGCCACAGAGAGACTTGTATTTATTGCTTCATTGTGGACAACAGCTAACAAGTGCAATCAGTGTAGGTGCTCATCCACAGATGAACAGACAAACAAAACTGGTGCGATGGAATTCTATTCAGCCATAGAAAATAGTATGCTGTATTTGGCTGCTGTCACTGGGAGGCCTGCTCTTTTCTGAAGGGAGCCAGAGGAGCGTTGGATTGGGGGGAGAGGAGTGATGGTGATGTACTGGGAGGAGAGAAGGAAGGCATGTGTTGTTTGTAAGAAGAATAAATAAAAAGAAAATTATATATAATAATGATTAATAAAAAAGAAAAGTGAAATTCTGCCATTTTCAGGCAACTGGGAATTACTATGGCAAGTAAATATGCCAGACATCTTCTGTCATATGAAGGACATAAAATTATATGTAATTATATATGTAATATATAGTAATATATACGTTATATATATAATTTAGTGTATTATTGAGTCAGAAAGGGTGTTATGAGAAGGGAAGAGGATATCTTAAGGGAGGAGGGAAAAGTTAGGGTAATGGGTGGATGTACCATGGAAACAGAAAGGGAGACAGAGTGGAGGGAAGGAACTAGAGAGGTGCAGGTGACATGGCGTAGGTCAGTGGGGCAGGGGACCGAACTATATATAACAAAGTGTAAAGACATTTGTATGAGTATTCCATAATGATGTATCTTGATTTGCATGATAATTTTAATAATTAATAACAAAAGAAAAACCACTAAGTGGAGAACAAAGATTTGTTCCCCAATTAAAACAATGATGACTGGAAAGAAATACGATTGCAGTCTGTATTCTTTTGGCACACTCAATATTAAACACAAACTGGCACACCAAATAATTGGCATTCACAACATATGAGCACATCCAGACTTACTATCTGTGTTTTCAAATCTTAAACTTTGAATGGGATTACTTTGGGATAAAATGATAATAAGTATTCTTTCAAGTGGATTGTTACAGGAACTGTTCAAACTGAAACAATAAATGGGCCCTTTGAAGCTGATATCATGTAGGGACAACTCTCATTATCTCCTGTAAACACCATGTCTTACTATTATTGCTAGTTCTAAGATATGGCACTGAGTGCTTTTATCTGGGTCTCATACAACATCATTAACAGAATTGGTATCTTTAAATAAATTAAAAGGCATTCTTAGAGGATTGTTTGTAAATATCTCAGTATATATCACTGGCACTTAAGAACAAAATACAGAAGTACATTGGTGGGCCTCATATGAAATCCCTGATGTTAATGATATAAATATGGTGGTTTAAAAATTAAATTCTAAAGAGCGATGGATAAACAATAAGTGTGTATATAAAAGCCGTTTATCTTACTGTAATGTATTAAGTCAGTGTTGCTGCTAGTTCCAAGGCGTGCTGAGATTCTCTCTTAGCATTTCCTTAGGAACTGGACACTCTGTCTGGATGATGTTTTATTTTACTGCTTTACTTCCAACACACTTCTTTGTAAAGATATTCTAGAGAGATATTTCAATAACTAAGTGAAATGGGAGAGGTAAAAGATTTTGAAAAGTTTGAAATTGACTGTTCTACAAACATTAGCCATTATTATTATACTCAGATTGCATAAACAGTAATTTCAAGTTACTACCTGGAAACAATGGAGAGATTTGATCTCCCTGTACACCTGAGAAAATTACAGTAGACTTTCAGTTTCTCAGATAAAAGGATTTTTTACTCATCCGTTTATGAAGTTTGTTTGTAGTGTTCTACATGTTTTGGAGAATGTTTCCCAAACGTTTGATTAGATCAATGCCAGAAACAGTTTAATTCAGAGCCCATTTTGTAGGGTGGAGAGCAGGTCACACAAAGCCATGAGGGATTGATACAGAACTCTGTGGGTATGAATGTTCACAGTGGTCTTGCCCTAGGACCCCAAGAGCTCAACTCTTCCTGTGAGTCTGCAGTCACAGATCTAGTCCACTAGCTCCTCGGTTCTTGCTCCTTCCTGCTGTCCGGTGGCTGTAGAACTTGCCAGCATCTATCTAGACATCCAAGAGTTTTATGACAACCTGCAGTGATCAGAACACAAGCTAGCTGCAACCCCAAGTCCTGTGCTGCTTTGGGGAACTGTTTGTGGTGCATTCTAGTGTGGGAGTGGGGACAACATTTTAACATTTTTATTGTATTATGATGTTTCGTCAGTGTAATAGCTTTGACTTAGAACTGCTCTTATTTCCATATTTTCAAATCCAGCAAATTAGGTAATTTGCTGTTGGTTTCCTATTCATTAGTGCATGTTATTAAGGTCTTATGTATTTCTTTCTTTACTTAAAGAAATGAAGTGTATCAAGATTTTGAACCTTTTTTTTTTTTTTTAGGAATTCAATATTATACACCATGACATGTTCCTTTCATTTTCTTCTCCACAGGTAGTGATGAGTTTTTGAGGGATAAACACATTTTTAAAAAGCTACAGTAGTCTATTGTACATGTGATTATTAAGTGTTATTGCAAATTTTCTTTGAATACTTTCAGATCAGCAGTATAGTAGATTCCCAGCATGTAGAAAGCAGATGAAGGAACATCTCTACTGTTTTATAAATTTGAGAAATTTCTTTAGGGATGTTCTGATTCAACTTTTGGGAAATGATTGTTTGTATACAGTGTAAGCCGTTTGCATAATTTATATGATTATGAATGCTTGACTGAACAAACAACCTATCACTGACAGTATATGCAAGTATAACACAGAAATGCCTGACTTAATGAGAAACAGCCTAAGTAGGTGAATACTACTTTCAAATATTAGCCATCGCTTCCAGATTCTGGGACCACGGGCAACAAGAAATGGTTAATGACTCCTGAGATTATAACTTGTCAAACTGGACAGGAAAAAGCCCATGGAGTCTCAATCCTACTCAAATATTTACAGGAAACTGAGGAAAACTGGGATTGGGAGAGTTGGTCCTCTCCAGAGAAGAGAACAGAAATTGGTTGTACTGTGCCAACCAGCCAGTCCTGAACACATGCATACAAGTAACATTATATGTACTCAACAAGTTATATCTAGAAATATATATATATGTATATATATATATATATATATATATACACACATATAATAACAGTCAATGAAAGATGAGGCCATGCATTTGAAGGAGATCAGGGAGGGTCATATGGGAGGATTTGGAAGGAGGAAAGGTTAAAAATGAATGTTGTAATTAGAATCTTAAAAGTAAACAAAACAGGCTGGGACAGGGTCCAAATTGGGAGGGCATCCGGGAGGGTAGTAGCTCCTTTGTCTAGGTGGCCTGCCTGCAGCAAGCAAGGTCGGCCCTTTGTTCGCGAGACACCCAATCTCACTCATGAACATCAACGCAAAAATCCTCAACAAAATACTGGCAAACCGTATCCAAGAACACATTAGAAAAATTATCCATTATGATCAAGTAGGCTTCATCCCAGAGATTCAAGGCTGGTTCAACGTAGAAAATCTATCAATGTAATCCATCATATAAATAAACTGAAAGAAAAAAACCATATGATCATTTCATTAGATGCTGAAAAAGCTTTTGACAAAATTCAACATCTCTTTATGATAAAAGTCTTGGAGAGATTAGGGATACAAGGGTCATACCTAAATATAATAAAAGCTATTTACAGCAAACAAATAGCTAACATCAAACTAAATGGAGAGAAACTCAAAGCCATCCCACTTAAATCAGGAACACGACAAGGCTGTCCACTCTCTCCATACCTCTTCAATATAGTGCTTGAAGTTTTAGCAATAGCAATAAGAAACATAAGGGGATCAAGGGGATTCGAATTGGAAAGGAAGAAGTTAAACTTTCGTTATTTGCAGATGATATGATAGTGTACATAAGCGACCCCAAAAACTCCACCAAAGAACTCCTACAGCTGATAAACACCTTTAGTAATGTGGCCGGATACAAGATCAACTCCAAAAAATCAGTCACCCTCCTATACACAAAGGATATGGAAGCAGAGAGGGAAATCAGAGAAGCATCACCTTTCACGATAGCCACAAACAGCATAAAATATCTCGGGGTAACTCTAACCAAGGCAGTGAAGGATCTATTTGACAAGAACTTTAAGGCATTGAAGAAAGAAATTGAAGAGGATACCAGAAAATGGAAGGATCTCCCTTGCTCTTGGATTGGGAGGATCAACATAGTAAAAATGGCAATCCTACCAAAGGCAATTTATAGATTCAATGCAATCCCCATTAAGATCCCATCAAAATTCTTCACTGATCTTGAAAAGAAAATAATCAACTTTATATGGAATAACAAAAAACCCAGGATAACCAAAAGAATCTTATACAATAAAGGAACTTCTGGAGGCATTACCATCCCTGACTTTAAACTCTATTACAGAGCTACAGTAATGAAAACAGTGTGGTATTAGCATAAAAATAGAGAAGTCGACCAATGGAATCGTATAGAAGACCCAGATTTTAACCCACAAACCTATGAACACCTCATTTTCGATAAAGGTGCTAAAAGTATACAATGGAAGAAAGAAAGCATCTTCAACAAATGGTGCTGGCACAACTGGATGTCAACCTGTAGAAGAATGAAAATAGACCCATATCTATCACCATGCACAAAACTCAAGTCCAAATGGATCAAAGACCTCAACATCAATCTGAACACACTGAACCTGATAGAAGAGAAAGTGGGAAGTACCCTACAACAGATGGGCACAGGCGATCGCTTCCTAGGTATAACCCCAGCAGCATAGTCATTAAGGGCAACATTGAATCAATGGGACCTGCTGAAACTGAGAAGCTTCTGTAAAGCAAAAGACACTGTCACTAAGACAAAAAGGGAACCCACTGACTGGGAGAAGATCTTCACCAACCCCACAACAGACAAAGGTCTGATCTCCAAAATATATAAAGAACTCAAGAAACTAGACTTTAAAATGCTAATTAACCCAATTAAAAAATGGGGCACTGATCTGAAGAGAGAGTTCTCAACAGAAGAAATTCAAATGGCCAAAAGACACTTAAGGTCATGCTCAGCCTCCTTAGTGATCAGGGAAATGCAAATCAAAACAACACTGAGATATCATCTTACACCTGTCAGAATGGCTAAAATCATAAACACCAATGATAGCCTTTGCTGGAGAGGCTGTGGAGAAAGGGGTACCCTCATCCATTGCTGGTGGGAATGCAAACTTGTGCAACCACTTTGGAAAGCAGTGTGGCGCTTTCTCAGGAAATTTGGGATCAACCTACCCATGGACCCAGCAATGCCACTCTTGGGAATATACCCACGAGATGCCCGATCATATGACAAGGACATTTGTTCAACTATGTTTATAGCAGCATTATTTGTAATAGCCAGAACCTGGAAACAACCTAGATGCCCTTCAATGGAAGAATGGATGAAGAAAGTGTGGAATATATACACATTAGAATACTACTCAGCGGTAAAAAACAATGACTTCGCGAATTTTGCATGCAAATGGATGGAAATAGAAAACACTATCCTGAGTGAGGTAACCCAGATCCAAAAGGATGAACATGGGATGTACTCACTCATAATTGGTTTCTAGAGATAAATAAAGGTCAGTGAGTGTATAATTTGATACCCTAAAGAAACTAAATAAGAAGGTGAACCCAAAGAAAAACATACAGCTATCCTCCTGGTTATGGGAAGTAGACTAGATTGCCGGGCAAAAAATTGGGATCTTGGGGGTGTGGTGGGAGGGGGGGTAAGGGGAGAAGGGGAGAGAAATGTAAGAGGGGAGGGTGGGGGGAACTTGGGGAAATGGGATGATTGGGATAAAGGAAGGTTGGTTAGGGGAGCAGAGAAGCACACATCTTAATTAAGGGAGCCATCTTAGGGTTGGCAAGAGACTTGGATCTAGCGGGGCTCCCAGGTGCCCAGGGCGATGTCCCCAGTTAGTTCCTGGGGCAGCTGAGGATAGGGAACCTGAAATGACCCTATCCTATAGCCATATTGATGAATATCTTGCATATCACCATAGAACCTTCATCTGGCGATGGATGGAGATAGAGACAGAGACCCACACTGGAGCACTGGACTGAGCATCAAATGTCCCAATGAGGAGCAGAAGGAGGGAGAATATGAGCAAAGAAGTCAGGACCACAAGGGGTGCGCCCACCCGTGGAGACAGTGGGGCTGATTCTTTGGGAGCTCACCAAGGCCAGCTGGACTGTGACTGAAAAAGCGTGGGATAAAACCGGACTCTCTGAATTTGGCGGACAATGAGGGCTGCTGAGAAGCCAAGGACCATGGCACTGGGTTTTGATCCTACTTCATGTTCTGGCTTTGTGGGACCTATCCAGTTTGGATGTTCACCTTCCTAGACCAGGATCGAGGGGGGAGGACTTTGGACTTTCCACAGGGAACCCTGACTGCTCTTCAGGCTGGAGAGGGAGGGGAGGAGTGGGGGGGAGGGGAGGAGGAGAGGGAGGAGTGGAAGGGAAATGTGAGGCGGGGAGGAGGCAGAAATTTCTTTTTTTTCCAATAAAAAAAAAGTAAAGAAAACAAAATAGAGTTGGTTATGACATGCACAACTGACCCCAGCGTTCAGTAGACTGGAAAGGGTGGATGGTAGGTGTGAGGAAGCCTTTACTTTACAGGACCTTGTTGCAATTTACCCTACTTCAAGTTGTGATTTGGAGAATAATGCCCCGGATTGTTTCACTTCTCTGTTTATAGCCGTGTGATGCCTTTCATGTTATTGTTAGACTTGTTCTCAAATCCCTCCATGTGGACTTCAGTATCTTGACCAAGGACTGTACCAGTTTTTAACTCATTGTTTTTCTTTGTTCTCATTACATGCTACACATGCTTTCTTTACTTGTTTACCTAATTGTTCCTGGATCAATGAATTCGACTCTGCCCAAATGAAGGAATGCTTTCTCTCTAGGTTTTGCTTTCTGCTTCACATAATTCTGACTTTAGGCTCAGTGTTATCTGTCTCTTCAGAGAAGACTTTCATCACCATTCCACCCAAAAGAAATCTACTATCTACGCTTTCCAACTCTATTGATCCTTCCTCTATTATATTGCCTTGATTTAAAAGAATCATTATTTTAAATTATAACATGCATTTACTTATTTATAGCCTATAAATTCTACAAAGAAAAATTCTTTTCTGCATTGTTCACTGTTATATCCTTGGCCTTGAGAATAAGGTCTAGCCCCTAGTAGGTCTGAAGAAACACTTATTGCATGGATGAACACACACATTAAATATATTTTCATAAGTATGAGCCAGGAATTATGATAAGTAGTTTTACATTATCCGCTAGCCCACGTGACTGGTTAACACAATTACACCCATTTGTGATTTATTAAAAAGGAATCTGGGACTGAGCAGGTTAAACAAATCTTTTGATTCATTTCAATCAAGATAAATTATAATGTTTCTGTTTAGGAATCTGAAGGAAGAAGGGCTTTGCTTTTTATAGAGTAATATAATTGTTAAAAATCAACACTCTCATGTTCTTGGCTTAAGTGGATCTCTTCGGCACCAATGCAGAATAACAAGAGAAAGGCTGGGGTTCATTAATGTGCTCTTTTAAATCCAGAAGACACACCCAGAGAATGGCTACGTCTCAAGATAGATATGTTTTAGTTTATATATAGTTTTTAGGTAGATATGTTTTAGTTTATATATAGTTTTTAGGTAGATATGTTTTAGTTTATATATAGTTTTTAACTAAAGAACAGTAGAATTTTCTAGAGGATTTAAGACAAAAAAGGGACCTTGAGTTTCGAGGAATAGCAACTTAAGGAAGGTAGGGAAATGGCAAATAAAGACTAGTTAGTCAAGCTTGCTGGGGACAAACACTCTGGTGTCATTTGATAGGGATCCAGAGTTGCATCACAGGCCATTACTTCTCCTTGGGTTGTAGGGGCAGAAAACCTTTGTCTTTGTGAATTCATATTCTGTTTTCAGTTAAACAGAGAGAGGAGGTGCAGAATTTTTTTTTTATTTTTAAAGGATTTTTTTTTTCTTCTTTATGTTCAACTCAACGCTTTAGAACAGTGGTTCTCTGCTTGTGGATTGTGGCCCCTTTGGAGATGAATGAACTTTCCATCATCAGAAAAACCAGTTTTTTTTTTTTTTTTTTTTTTTGGTTTTTCGAGACAGGGTTTCTCTGGCTTTGGAGCCTGTCCTGGAACTAGCTCTGTAGACCAGGCTGGTCTCGAACTCACAGAGATCCGCCTGCCTCTGCCTCCCGAGTGCTGGGATTAAAGGCGTGCGCCACCACCGCCCGGCTGAAAAACCAGTTTTTTACACTACAATTTATAATAGTTCCAAAATTACAGCTGTGAAGCAGCAAAAATAATTTCCTGGGGTGGGAGGGGGTCACCATAACATAAGGAACTGAATTAAAGGGTCGCAGCCCTAGGAGGGTTGAGAGCCGCTGCTCCGGCGTCCTCAGGATTCACATTTGATTTTACAAGTCATCTTAGTCGTTGGCATCTACCTTCAAATTTCTAAGAAAATGATCAATCAAGTTTATGGCATCAATTTAGAGAATGTAATCAAATAAAAATATAGACTCTTAAACATTTGTTTCAGTTAATTCTTCTGATGGGTTAGGAATGGTAGGATCTCTTGTTTTGTTGTCTGAGAGTGGAAATTCATGATGCTTTCCCCTATACAACTTAAGGTCATAGTTGATATTTCAGTCATTAAAGACAACAGGAGAAAGTCATATTTAATCATAATCTCACATGGCACAGAAACTCTCAGAAACAAAGTCCCAGGGGAACAGAGAAAACTGTATTCTTTATTTAGATCTGATAAAGAACGGGGAGCAATAGAAATGAAATTGAACCAAAGGCTTTAATCTGATGATGATAGTTTCAAAGTGGAAATCCAGCAAGGCCTGTCCAGATTCTTCATGGACTGGAAGTAGTTCTCCTTCCTCCATCAGATGGGATGTAGTGGCACCCTTTTAGAAACACAGACAGAGGAAGGAATACAGACAAAGGAAGAGGGACCTTTCTAGCTTTTACAGCTTGCTTGGGAAGTGAGAGGCTCCAGTTTCTGGCGATTTAGTTAAGGAAAGAAAAATGATTTTTGTCATACAATCTGGAGGACACAGAGTGGCAAGACATGGCAGAGACCTTCCTTTCATGCCTGCTTCCTAGGAACTACTGTGCCTTCTTGTTTAAAATACACTCTGTGCCAGGTCATGTACTTTGAGATATTTTCTGAGCCTCAGCATGGGCATCATTTTGGCATCAGGAGAGTTCTTTCTTGAAGACCGCTTTTCAAGATCTATTTCCTGCTTTATCCTGAGTTGATCCCTCTCCTGGAGTAGGAAAGGCTCACCTTCCCCTGGCTGCCTCAGGCTGACTCTCCTGGTGACCTGATTTTGAAAGTTATCACTCTTTGTTGTGCTGAGTAGCCAAGAGGTTCCCACAGCTTTCTTTAATTTTGTAAATTCCCAAACCTGCTTTTGTTTATACAATTCTCATGCCAGCAACCAGTAACCTCAGGAAATATGCCAGGGCCTCTGTTGACTTCTATTATGAAAATAAAGATATTATTTATGTTGAAATCATGTAAAATAAATAATCTGGTCATGTTAAAAATGAACAGTTATAGCAGGCTGACCAGTCCTGCCGGAATCAGGGTTATGAGCTGGCCCACCCCAACATGCGCCTCATCTATGATCTGCGGAGCTCATGGAGGGGGTGGTCCTACAGACCCAACGCTGCAGGATCTCTAAGACAAACAACAACAACAGGATAGCCTAGAGGAGTCCAGTGACGGCCCAGCATCCATAGTGTAGCAGAAACCAGAGGCCTCGAACCAGACCAAGGACTCTTGCAATGAACACTCGCAAGTGTTTTGTTTGGACAAAAGGGTTTGCTGTGAGACTGGGCTCTAGGACTCTGCAGTTTGATTGGCTATGGTTTTCTGTAATGGTTCCCATCTGTTGTAAACAGAGGTTTCTTTGATGAGGAGTGAGGACTGCACTTATTTATGGGCATAAGAATAAATATTTAGAATGTAGTTCGACATAATGTGGGTTTAGTGAAGTGATGTTTGTAGGTTCTTCTTCTAGATCGGTAAGTTCACTCACTAGCCCTGTGTAGTTGGCTGGGTTTACAGAACCAGGCATGATTTCCCCTCTTATCAAATGGGTGGTAAGTCCAATTAAAAAGCTGTTGGTTACCATCAAAGCATGTATGCCACTGCAGAACCCTTGGGGCCCTTGGGGTTATTATGCCATGCTGGTAGTTATTGTGATTCATACACATCTCCTAAGTAAGACTGTTCCTTTTTTTTTTCCTCTTTTGGACACTTGCATGGCGCCTTGTGGTACCCTGAGACCTAGTCCTAAGGATGGAGTCCTTCAAGTCAGATCCAGCTTGTGTCCTTTGTCTGAAGTGCACAATGTCTTCAACAATTTACCTTCACCTCTTGGACGCATGCATCCAAGTGCAACAGTAATAGCAAATAATGTTTTGCGAGTCTACTGGACAACCATGATTAACAACTCAAAAGAGGTTTTCTCATACCTAGTGTTTTAAAAATATATCTAATTTTTATGGCTCTTGTGGGAGAGAATATTTGTATACACTGACTTACATGTATTATAAGCATTTCTAGGTAGATAGTAGTATGATTCCTTATAACGTTTCAGAAATTCTGACTGTTATTTTACTCCCCTTCCTCTTCTGTGTTTATCTCCTTTTCTTTCCCCAGCATAAGCCCCTCTTCCCCATTTCCCCTTCAGATCATTTGTATCCTGCCATTCCTCTCTGTGTTGCTCCCCACCCCTGCATCTACCCCCTTTGCTTTCCTGCTCTCTGTATTTACTCCGGATTATATGCTCACATCTGAAGATTTTGAGTTAGGACCTCAGATGAGAAAGAACATACAGAATCTGTCTTTCTGGGCCTGGGTTACTTTATCAATTTCATCTTTTCTAGTTACACCCATTTGCCTGCAAATTTCATGACCTCATTTTCCTGAATAGTATTCTTGGAGTGTATGCGTCCTGCACTTTTATTATTCATTCATGAGTTAAAGGACATTTAGGTTGTTATGTGACACTTTCAAAATTGGTTCTTTCTCAAATGGATTTTACTCTTCTAATTTCATGTCCCCTTTATTTCTTCTGCATAGGATGTTTAGACAGAGTAAAGAATGTTTGCAAATCATCCCATGGCTGAAGGTCTTTCTGATCAATCTGAGACGAAAGTTTTAAACACATTGTCTGCCTATTGTTTTTTGTTGCAGTCATACATACCTAAGCCAATCAATTTATGGAGAAAACACTTGTTTCTTATCACAGTTTTGGAGGCTTCAGTTCTTGACCAGTTGGCTCTTTAGCTTCAGGGCTGAGACATCACAGAACACCATGGCAAGAGCAAGTGATAGAGAATGCCAGTTCATTTCAGACGGCCAGGAAGCAAACAAGGAAGGAAAAGAAACCACACTCTCCTTTAGGGACACTAAGGACCTGAGTCTATCCTCTAGGTCCTCTCCTAAAAGGGTAGCCCTGCTGAGGACCAAAACTTTTTTGTTATCTGTCATTTTGAGACATGGTTTCTCAGTGTATTCATGCTGTCCCGGAGCTCAATCTGTAGATCTCAGACTCAGAGGCCCACCTACCTCTGCATCTCAAGTGCTGGGATTAATGGTGTGCACTACCACTGCTTGAATGAGAACCAAGGTTTTAATAGGTGCGTTCTTGGGATCTATTCTTGATGCCAACTGTAGCATATATGAATTAAATCTGACCACTGAATATATTTGCTTTGATTGTTACAGTGCTAACAGATGTAGGATGGAGCGTCCATATAGTATAGAGGTCTATACATTAAGCTCTCTTTTAGGCCATCCATTTCTGATTGCTTTAGCAACAGGCCGTCATATATACAGCTTCCTGATCTCTGAGCCCATTACATAATTAACCCTTGTTTGAATATTGAAGATAAATTGGCCATATTAAAGGATCAAAAGGACACTTGTGTTTTGACTAGTAATTGTACAATAAAAGTAAAATCTGAAATTTAATTTACTTTCATTACTATCTTTAAAGACTGGCTACCTTCTGGAAGTCTTGTTTTCCTTATTTGTAAAATAGAAATAATAATGTCTTCTAAGCATGGGGATGTTACAAATATTATGTTAAAGGATGTCTGGTATAAAATAAGTGATCAATAATGGCAATTGTTATTATCGTTGTCCAAATTTTTACAGTCCTATCAAGTAAGCATTAAAATAGCCATGATGGGACTGAGAGCTAATGGAAGTCACTTTATAAAACATAAACATTATGGCATGATGTATATGCTTGTTACAGTCACTAACATAAATAAGTAACGATCACAATGTATCTTGGATCAGTGCCACTTTGAGAAGCCCACTTCCTAATAAGCATTTCTGGGAATAACTTCTTAGTAAGGAATATGGTGCATCGTTTCTGGCTCAACCCCAAGTCCTGAAGGCATCATCTGTCATCGATGACAAGTGCCTAGAACCCAGACACCCAGGATTCCCTTAAGCATCTGAAAGGACTACAGGAAGGTAATTTTTTTGGCAGCAGAACAGTGTAACCAATCATTGTTTCATTGTTACATGCTAAGGTTGATGTATTTTTTGGCCCTAGTTTCTGTGGAAGCATGACTTACCAAAGGACTTTACCTTTGTGCCTCTTTGCATGGCACAGATGGGGCTACAAAAGCTGTATGAGGAAGTGAGTGGCATCTGCACACAAATTTAGGACCTTTGAAAAATCACGTAAGCACACACATACACAGCAACAATAGGCTTCTCTTTAAATCAAGCATCTTCATTGTTTAACAATGAGTAGCTTCTTATTTGTAGGCTTATTTTGATGATATTCATAGTGTAAAAGCAGAATATCCAAGCAGCCAATGAATTCCCTAAATCCAGATTATTTCCATTGGAATAATGATGTGCTACACAGCATTATTTTCCCTATCCATTGCACAGAGAAGCTCAGTAATCTTGTCAAAACAATTCACCTGACAACAAAATGGCAGCATATTTTCGATATGGAAAATAGCAACTTTCTATACCCAGATTCTTCTAGCAAAAATGGAAAGATAATAAAATACACAAGAAATAGCTTTTGAAATCAGAAACCCCAGTTTTATGGCTTAATCCGCAAAATATACATCCAACATCTTTACTTCACCATTCCCGTTCTAGATACAACATCAGTAACCCCATCTTTCAGATGAGGACCAGGAAGGTTCAGAAAACCTGGCGTACAAAGATTTGCATGAGGGCCTCAGTCAGGATTTCAAACCCTATATTGATTTTAAACCTATAGTTCTCTCTGCAACAGGATTGACTATGGCACTTGAGTCCTTGTACTTATGTGCCATTATTGTTAAAAGTTTTAGAGCTTGTGTTCATGCCCATTGTGAGGACCCAAAGGAGGGGCCTAAGAGGCACAGACCAGGTAATTGCAGACAATTCTCATGATTGCCTCTGGGAACAACTCACAAGACAGATCTCTGAAGCCAAGTCTCTGAAGTAGTTAACGGCAATTAATCAGTTCCACAAATGGCTGCACATGACCGAAAAGGCCAGTTGTGAATTGGGAGGAATGAAAATCAGGAATATTTACAATTTCAATGCTGATCTGGCAAAAGGAGGAAAAAGCTGGAAAAGCAAGGGAAGGCAGAAGGGTGGAATAGATTAAAGGCTCCCAGCCCCGTCACCTTGAACAAATCAGGGAGCATCGCTGCAGATGTTCTTTGGGTACATTGTCACATGGGGAGTATAACCTGCTCATGGATGGAACCTCTGTACTGCAGGCATCACTAGGAATAATTCAGTAGAGGCAGGGGACATCATGAGGCAGGGGACATCATGAGGCAGGGGACATCATGAGGCAGGGGACATGAGCTTGATTGAGAGGAACAACAAAAATAACACTAAAGACAGGGGACTAGAGTCTAATTTCTGCAGAACAGAAAACTCATTCCTTGCCTTGGATGGGAGCTACCAGAAAGCAGGTGGAGGGACTGACCGGTGAGTCTCAGTCATCTTACCTGACTTGGGGAAAATGTCCCTTCTGTGAATGTGACAATCGTGGCTTTCACTGTTAGATGTTGGAAATGTGGTGTAGGGTAAGCGTAACCACTACCCATATGGGGTCCCGAGTCAGGCTTATCAGTAGCACCCCGTTTCACTCTCTGCTCCCAAGGCATATCCTTGAATGAACTTTTTAATATGCGTGTGTGGGGAAGAGCCAAATGCAGACTCAATACGCTAAAAATGTCATAACAATATGAAAAATGGTAATTTCCCCCAGGAAATCGTGTTTTATGTGCTCGAGGCTTACATACACTTTTGCATTCTTTCTTTCTTCTCTTCTGGTGACATTTTCTCATCTTTGTACTTTGTTAGCGTTATGAAACAAGCCATTGGTGTGAAAAAGAGCTGTCAAACATAATACAGAACTCTATAAAACTGAGAAAATTGGAATTCTTAGTCACTACATGGGGTCCAATTTCAGGTGCATAACACACTCAGTTGTAGCGAGTGAGACTGACTTCAAGCTCTGTCAGTATTACAGCCTCACAGCGCACATGCCATGCAGTGCCTGCAATACTTTCATCTTTTTTTTTTTAATGCAATGGCATTTATACAATGGAATTCATGCTGAACACTGATGGGAATGACAGCATTCAGTAATGCCAAAAGCATCCAGGGAATTTAATCTCAATTCCAAATGCTTAAGCTTGACGCCTGCACAGACACTGAGATTATTAAAGGACTGGGGAAAATGATTTAGAAAAATTCCAGTCAAACAACAGCAGGGACATAAAGCAGCTTAGACCCAGATAGGAAAATTACTTTTAAAATCCTTAAGGATCTGAGAGCAGGCAGTGAATTTAAGGGGCTTTTCTTAACACTTGGCAACTTTTCAGAATGCACGGAACCAACGAACTGGGCATTTACTTTGACAAAAGAATGAATCTGAAGATGTAATCATAGTTTTGTTAATTACTACATGACACTAATTTATTAATGAGGCCGGATCTGTACCAGTAAGAGAGATCTTGAAGTTCTTTGATGTCTTGTGATCTTATAAATCCAGCCGCAATGTTCAGTCTTGTCTCTGAAAGCTCCTTTACCCAAGGATGCTATGGTGGTATGCCCTAGCTCTTGACTTCTTTTTGGGAGGTCTTCATAAGTTGAATGCTTTCACAGATGACATCTTCCTTCTACCACTGGTTCTGGGGTAGCCCTAATCTTCTTAATTTGATGCTGAGCACCTTTGCCTTCCATGATATTAATCCCAAGGGCTACGCATATGGTGAAATCAACTAAAAAAGAAAACCATGATGTGTATTTGAAATTTAACTTTAAGTGGATTTCCTGTGGTTCTAGTTGAGGAGCAGAGTGGAACAATTATCAGTGGAGACTGAGAAGGGAAGGGACATGTGGTGTGGAAAGAGTATAAGAGATATCAAGAGGAGGAATTAGTTCTGGCCTTCTGTGGTGCAATAGGGGAGCTCTTGGTTAAAACGTTCTTTGATGTCTTTTAAAATAACTAGACAACAAGAAGAAAAAAGTTCCAAGCACAGAGATGAAGCATGTGAGGAGAGAGAAGTGCAGTCTCCTGATCTAATTATCATACACTGTATAATATGTATATTATTTTTTATTTATACATATGTATACATATTATGTCTTGTTATATATTATACACACTAATATATATATACACACATTGTGTATTTATCTATTGTGTATATTGTATGTATGCATATGTACATATAGAATTATTGTACTGCATCCTCACAAAGTGAACAAAATTCAGTATTAATAAAATATGCAAAAAGGCTGATCCTGATCCACTGTGCTTGGGGAATGACATAGAATGTCCTGTAATTTCAGGCCACACTTTTGTTTCTTTGTCTTTTGTTTTTTTTTGCAAATAAGTCACACTATTTTTCTATAAAATATTTTTGATAAGTTTGACATACGTGTTTGGGGCCTCTATTGTGGTATGATCCACATTCTTGAGTGGAAAAAGATGAAACCTGTAACAGAGTAAAATGCAGAACAACGTATGACGTATACACTTTGGCATGTATGCATATTTCTCTTTCAATTTTTCAAGAAATAAAATTCTAAGAACACTTTTTGAGCTAATATTTTTAAAATTAAAAATATTTTTTCCACACAATATATTCTGATCACAGTTTTCCGTTCCTTATGTCCTTCCTGGTCCTTCCCACCTCCCCACCTCCCCGCCTCCACTCCTTTCTCATCAGAAATCAATAAAAGAAGAGCCCTCAGAATAAAATCAAACACATACACATGCAGACAGACAGACAGACAGACACACACATACATATAAAAACCATAAAAACACAAAATCAGAAACCATAATATACAAGCAAAAGACTAGTAGGGTTAAAAAAAAAGGCAAAGAATTATGAGACAAAAAAAAAACTCCAAAAATTCTATTGAGCTTGTTTTGTGTTGGCCATCTACTGCTGGGCACGGGGCCTGCCCTTAGTGAGATTGTTGGAGAAAACTACTCTGCTACCAGTTGACACTTGGTGAAGCTTCTGGGTTATGGATTTGTGCCCACCTCCCCTCTCAGCACTGGGATCCCATCTGACGTGAACATGTGCAGATGCTGTGCACACCGCCACAGTCTCTGTGAGTTCATATGTACATCCTTCCTGTTGTGTCTGGAAGGCCTCTTTTTTTTTTAGTTTTTTTTTTTTTTCGAGGCAGGGTTTCTCTGTGGTTTTGGAGCCTGTCCTGGAACTAGCTCTTGTAGACCAAGCTGGTCTCGAACTCACGAGATCCGCCTGCCTCTGCCTCCCAAGTGCTGGGATTAAAGGCGTGCACCACCACCGCCCTGCCCTGAGTTAGTCTTGAACTCACCACTGTGTTTCTGCAGTTCTGAGCTGAAATAACTTCTTCGAGCTGATTATCTTAGCTCCTTGGTATAGATTCCAGTGCTGGTGCCGCTTCATCTCCCCTCCCTCTGTTCTATGTTAATTCTTGGCTGTTACAAGAATCACGTATCTTTAATGTGCTGATAGGAATGGATGAGGGGTGACCCTTATTATTTCAACCTGTATGTCAGGGTGCTCTAGGGAGATCACACCTCAAATCTAAGATTTCTTCATAAGGACAGGCAATGTGATAACAGTATTGGCTTAACACATGGGCTATTTAACATTTACTGTCTAATTTAACTGGCTGTTGGTGCTACAATCCTTATTCTCCCTTTTCATTGAATGAAGTCATTTTATAGTTATAAGGCTCTAAAATCACCCCGCAGTGATGAAGCCGAGTTCAGGCTCAGCAGCTACAAGGCCTGTGCTCCTGGACACTCACGGTTCTGTATCAGCGGTTCTGCGAACACACTCTCAGCTCATGCTGACCTCCAAGTTTTCTATCACTCTTTGACATTGAATAGAATCCCAGGTGTAGGCAATATTACAGAAATCACATCTTTGATTTTATAGCAAGTTGGGAATTCTTAGGCCATTCTTTCATATGAATCAACATTCTACAGAACTCTGCTTAATAACATTTCATATTTTGAAAACATTTTGGTCCATTAGTTGAGTCAATGAGGTAATAATAGGGAGAGGAAAAATGCTAAAAATATTCCCAGATGGTACGCTGCTTCCGCAGGGCGAGCTCTTTAACATTGTAGCGGTAGAATAGCTTTGCTATCTCCAGCTAAGCATGTAGTTCGGAAATTAACTTTCACTAAACATATGAAAAGATGATGAAAGCGTAAAAGCATTTCTCATCCATCCATGGATTAGCTCTCACTCAGTGAGGAACATAGAGAAAATTTATTTGGAATTTCAAGGTAATGTTATTTTCTAAATTATAAGAAAATTTAATGTTAATGCATTTTAGAACAACCAATTTACTCTCTGTGTTTAGAAGCTAGGTGAGCTGGATTCACAGGCAGCTGTTGGAATAATGTTTAAGTTCACCAAAGCAGACGCTTTGGGATGCGTTGTTGAAGCTGTATAGGGACATGCATATTCATCATTTCGTATTTTCTCATTCCTCACCTGCCTAGCTCCATGCTTTGCCTTAGGTTTGCAGAGGTAGGTTTTGAAGGCAGTATTTTTGACTATGGGGGTGATAATGAAAATAGCAAATGAATTATTTTGCAGTGAAGAATGCCACGGTGGACTTTCGACTAACACACAAATGAAAGGTAGATAGATCCTTCCGGGAAGGTGCTAAGACGGCACTCTGGAGGCCAGGGTGGATTTCAGAGACTCAGTGTGCTTGTGAGTTCCATCTGGGTTCACTGCAAAACTCCAATTCTTTGCTATAGTTTCTGTTCCCCACTTTTGCTGCTCTGCTGTCTCTTATTTTGAGATAGTGAGCTACTCATACTTGTCCACAGATGACTTTGTCCATATGTACCTTTGTATCGACTTCAGCTAGCCGTGTACACATGATACTGACATATATTCATCTTTCCACTGAGGGATGCTCACACAATTACTTTGTGCTTAATGTTCATCAGTGTTTGGGTGATTGAAAAGGTCAATACCATGACCCTTTATGTGTTGAATAACACGAAGGACTGGACACGCTGCAGATATGTCAACTATTTCCTGGACTAGTTCTTTTCAAGTCCTGTACACAGGTTTTTTTTTCATTGATAGTATGTGTAACTTTTTGAAGCTTTATGTTTTTTTTCCTGAGTTTATAAGTAGAACTATGTATTTCAAGAGGGTGTCTGAACCTACTTCGATTTATTAGCTGGGTACATTAGTTCTGGGTATAATATATCAGGTAGAGATCCTGATGTTTCAGAGATATGATGCTGGTCCAGCAAGTCAGGGTGGAGTCTCTGCAAGAGGATCAGTGTCTAAGATTGCTGTGGTCATAGTAGTTCTGTCTCCTTCCCCAGATCCATATGTTGAAATCCTAATCCCCGGTCTGAATGTGTGGGTGGGTGTTACTGGCATTTAAGAGCTGATTAGTCATGATGGTGGTGGAGTTTTCCTGAATGAGATTAGTGTCTCTACAAAAAAGGATCAAAGGAACATGTTTGCTCTTTATACCATGCTGAGGACATAGCAGGCTGAGGGCATGACCTAGCAGGAGGTGCCACTGATGAGCCAGGAAGCATGCCTTAATTAGACAGGGAATCTACTTTGAATTTGGACTTCTCAGCATCTATAAGAAATAAATTTCTTTTTTTTAATAATGATAATATGATGTCCTACTAGTGTGGATGGACTAAGCATGGTAGTTCCCGAATGCACCAATAAAAACATCTAATTTTTCATTGTGTTTCTTATCTCAACTCCATCTGTCTCTTAACTCTCCTTCTTCTCAGTGTTCTGTTTGCTCTGATGAATTCTTTTGACACTATTCTTCATCGAGTCCACAGCTCTACAGCTTCTCCTTCTGGTGCCACACTTTAGATTCCCCATATGATGGTTGCCCTCTTGTGGGCAGACCGGACATCACTTTCTCCACTGTATACTTTGCAGGTCAGTGATGATGTCCTATGTTGTTCCTGCTCATCTTGGTCATATGCCTTGTGCAGGCCATGCGAGAGTCGCATTGGTCATTGGGATACCTAGTATATCTGAAACACACCGTTGTCATTGCTATTTTGTTTTCTAACTCTTGCAGCAATTGACTTCTTCCATCCAGTCAGCAATTGTTGATAGCTTTGCACATACCTAGAGGACTCCCATTGAATCTCCCCCTATTCATGACTCAGGGACCTTTGCATTGCGAGGGAGAGGCGTCCAATCCAGCTAGCTTAAACAAGCTTTTGTCTGGGTTTTATTCCTAAAAAGTTCAAAGAGTTAGGTATTTAGCATTCTTCGGAACCAGGGATTAAATGATCATCAGATATGTCTTTGTGCGTTTCAGTTTACCTTCATTGTTGGATTATTTTTCTGTCAGCCACTTCTGATACAGTAGCAAAAATAGTGTCTGGGTCCTTTGAAGTTATACACTGCTTATACAGAACCCAAGGAATGCATTGACTGGTGAGCTCCACATGAAGTCCTGGGAATGAGTCTAAGAGGACCCTTATCCTCTGGATATACTGATAGAGGGGCTGCCATTGACAAACTCAACGATGAAGCTGCCTCTCCCTGTTATTCACTCCCACTCCATAGGTCATAGTCAGGGCTGGAGATGCAGCTCTGGATTTAGGTCCCAGCATCACAAGAACACATAGTATATGGTGGTACATGGCTGTGATCCAGAGTGGATATCAGGGGTTCAAAGTCTTCCTTGAGCTACATAGAAAGTTCAAAATTAGCCTGGGATTCGTGAGAACCTCTTGCCCTCTTTACCCCCTCATTTCACAGATCAAGCTGCCATTTCTAGAGGCTTACCATCCTTTTCTATAAGCTTGCTTCTTTTTAAAAATTTACCCTTCTTCATTGAAGTTTCCATTTAGCTTGGTGGGATTTCACCCACCTCTGAGAACTATTCATTACCTGGTGATTCCTTCACATGTATGAAATATACATATTAACAAATTTCTGTTTGATTTTTCCTGTATTAACCTGTCCACCGTGATCAGAAACTACTCAGAACTTGGGGGCGGGAGTATGGTAATTCCTTTGTATCAAGTATACTACTGTGGTGAAGGTGGTTGAATTCTCTGAATAATCTGTCTTGTATTAGGTGCTACCCTTGGAGCTGAAATGTGGGGTCAGTTCTCTGACTTTTTTGCCTGCTCTTGGAACCCCTTTTCCTTCTCCTGGGTTGCCCAGTCCAGCTTTGAAATGAGGATATATGCCTAGTCTTATTGTAGGTTGCTATGCTGTGTTCAGTGGCTATTCCTGAGAGGCCGGTTCTTTTCTGAAGGGAAAAGGAGGAGCAGTGGATTTTGGGAAAGGGGAGGTGAGGAGAGGGACTGGGAGGAGCCGAGGGAGGGGAAACTGCGGTCAGGATGTAATACATGAGAGAAGAATAAATTAAAAAAAAATAGTTATTTTCCAGTTTTCTTTCTCAGAAACAAAGTAATGTCAATAACAGTAGGTGTCGCTATAGCAAAGGAAGCCAGGCATCTTTTTCTAGGAAACATCACATTTACAAGAGCAGCCTACAGAGTGGGAAAAGATCTTCACCAATCCCACATCCGACTGGCTGATTTCCAAAATATATAAAGAACTTAAGAAAGTAGACATAAAAAAACCCGAAATAATCCAATGAGAAAATGAGGTACAGACCTAAACAGAGAATTCTCAAAGAATCTCAAATGACAGAGAAACAAAGAAATGTTCATCATCCTTAGCCATGAGGGAAATGCAAATCAAAACACTCTGAGATTCCGTCTTACACCTATCAGAGTGACTAAGATCAAAAGCACAAAGAGAGGTGATGCTGGAGAGGATGTGGAACAAAGGGAACACTTCTCCACTGATGGATGGGAGGAAAACTTATACAGCCACTTTGAAAATCAGTGTGGTGGTTTCTCAGAAAACTGAAGTAGAATCTATCTACTCCAAAACCCAGCTATAGCACTATTGGGCACACACCAAAAGGATGCTCAAAGGTACCACAAGGACACTTGGTTCAACTATGTTCCTAGCAGCTTTATTTATAATAAACCTGGAAACAGCCTAGATGTCCTTCAACCGATGAATGGATAAAGAAAATACTGAAAATTTATACAATGGAGTAAAAGATGTTAAAAACAAGGACACCAGGATATTTGGAGGCAAATGGATTGAACTAGAAAAAAGAATCCTAAGTGAGGCAACCCAGACCGAGAAAGATAAACATGGTCTGTCTGTACTCCCCTCATAAATAGATATCAGCTGTAAAATAAAGAACATCTGGGCTACAATCCATAGACCAAGAGAGACTGGGTAACAAGGAGGGTTCATGGCTAGATACCTGGATTTCCAAGGGAAGGGGAAATAGAAGAGATTTCGTGAGTGGACTGAGGGCAGGTGTGGAGGGAACATGAGGGATCAGGTTGGGTGTGGTGATGGAGGGAGTGAGTACTGGAAGAGGCTGTTGGGGAGAAGGGGGTGGCATTTCAGGATCAGGAAATAACCTGGAGCAAGGACATCTAGGAATCTAGATGACCCCAGCTAACATTTCTAGCAATAGCGGAAACAGAGCCTGAACTGGCGATTTGTGACCAGATTGATTGGTGCCTTTTCCAATTGTCACCAGAGAGGTTTAATCCACCAAACGAGGGAGGCAGATGCAGAGACCCACAGGCAAACATTAGGAGGATCTCAGGTATCCTGCAGAAGACAGGGAGAAAGGATTGTAGGAGCCAGAGGGGTCAAGGACACCACAAGAAAATCACAGAATCAACTAACCTGGGCTCACTGGGGACTCACAAAGACTGAACTGACAACCAGGGAGCCTGCATGGGACTGACCTAGGCACTCTGCATATGTGTGACAGTTGTGTAGCTAGGTCCCCTTGTGGGACTCATAACAGTGGGAACAGTGACTGTCTCTGACTCCTTTACTGACTTTTGTGACACTACCCCTCATAGTTCTCCTTGCCCTAGCCTTAATACATGGAGAAGGTGCTTAGTCTTCCTGCATCCAACTTGAGATGCCATGTTTTGTTGATACTCATGGGAGACGTGCCCTTTCCTGAACAGAAACATAGAAGGAGTGGATTGTGGAGTGGGAACAAATAGGGGTGAGTGGGTGAAGGGACTGGGAGGAGAGGAGGGTCAGGAAACTGTGGCCAGGATATAAAATGAACAAAAGAAAGAATGAATAAATAAATTTATTTAAAAAAACACGAGAAATTGTAGTCTAATTTATTGAAACTCAATATATCCATCTCCCTACATGGAAGAAAGCAGGTTGCATTTAGACTAATATCTAACTTAGCACCAAACATCTTTGGTAAAGGAAATTTGTAATTTCTAGGAAGGTAATTCTAATTTTTATAAACCAAAGTTTTATGGATACACTTAAAATCTGTATTCTAGATTTTGAATCATTTATTTTTAAAAATATTTCTTTTATCTTTGTCTGTGTCTGTGTGTGGGCACATGTACATTAGTGGAGGTGCTCACGGAGGCCCTAGGCATTGGATCCCCTGGAGGTGGATTTACAGGTGGTGGTGAGCCACCTGACACAGGTGTTGCCAACCAAATTTGGGTCCTCTGCGAGAGCAGTGCAAGCTCTTAATCACTGAGCCATCTCTACATCCCTGAGTCATTTATTCTTTTTTTTTTTGGTTTTTCGAGACAGGGTTTCTCTGTGGTTTTGGAGCCTGTCCTGGAAACTAGCTCTTGTAGACCAGGCTGGTCTCGAACTCACAGAGATCCGCCTGCCTCTGCCTCCCGAGTGCTGGGATTAAAGGCGTGCGCCACCACTGCCCGGCTCCTGAGTCATTTATTCTTAGTAAATGTTTGGAAAAAAATAATTTGAGTACAAATATTTCCTTATCAAATATTTCATTAACCTAATAATATCGCGGCAGAAGAAAGAAATGGAAAGCACCCACTTTGTACAATGAATGGTAGGTATGCGGTGAATGTGTTAATTTATGTATTAAGTGAATTTCATTGGGCTAGCAATGTTGTGGCTATGGTAGTTGCCAGACAGACATGCATATGCCTATTCTTATGGTACCTTCAATCTAGCAGATGTATATAGGTTTCTATACGTTTTGAATTTTAGATCAATCTTCTTGGGCGGACGGCATGTCATCCTTATTGATTTCTGTCTTGGATAGATTGCTGTGAGCTCATCTGACTCATTTTTTTAACCTGTTTAATAATCTTTCATACCATCTCCATGTTTTATTTTCATCTTGCATGTTTTGAAAGGACAGATATCCGTCCTCCCTCCCCCCGCCTAGTCTACAAGGGTAAGCCTATGATTTAGATCTGGTCAAGAAGGATTTTTTATCTCATTATTTTTAGTGTTGCAACAAACCACAGCTGAAACACCCCATTTCCTGCTTCCCTGTGGACCTAATCCCAACTTCCTCTTGCCTGCCTCACACAACACACCTGTACACACTGTGGTTTTGCTTATGTTGTTGTCTTTCATTATTTACTTGTATTGACCAGTCTTCCTCGAATGCTCCTTTATTCTCTCTTCCTCTGTAAACTCATCTATTTTTTTAAGACCTAGCTAATTAGTTTTCTTCTGCAAGGCTTTCTCTGTTGGGTAACGTAGTTCTTTAAAATGCTTCTGCAACCTCTGGGCAGTGTTTTGGTTGGCTTTACACATTTTTCACAATTATTTAATGATGATTCTTCTCCATTGACAATGTGCATTTATCTTTCCAATGTGTTCATAGCAAGTTGACTGGTCATCTGATACAAGTCACTTAGGACGAGTGTTCGGGAGATCTGTCTTTCTGCAATATGTTAGTGTTGATTTTCATAGTCTGATAATGGAGTACTTCGTAGTAGTTGGGGTTTTGAGAAGCTGATATGGTTCACACAGTCTCTAAGTAGCAGACCTGAGGCTTGGGTCAGCTTTTCCTAGCCTGTTAAATTGGGGAGAGAGATATTGCACAATGAAGGATAGTCACTTATCTCAATTCCAATCAGAAAGTTTTGCTAACATCTAGTGTACCAATTGGATGTTCCAGTCACTATGGAATAATATCAATATAATTACTGTATTCCTGGCTTCAAGAAGATTGCAGTCTAGGGAGAAGGTTGGGCATATACAGACCTTACATTTACAGAACTTAACTGAAATTCAAGATAATACCATAAATGCAATGTTTTAATGTAGTTCTTTTAATAAGCATTACTCAAAGGTGCTGGACTCTCAGGTTCAGCGATTAACAAAACAATAAGCATCTATGCTCAGGGGACTTATATGTCTCAGGGTAGAGACAGACAATAAACCTCAATACACACATAAGGAAACTGTAGTCAAAGAGGAGTCCTCAAGAGAAAAGGTAGCACTCTGTGATGGGAAGTTGGTAGACACCCTGCTGTCTATGCAGGGTGCTTCTGAGAATCTGAGAGGTCAGATGCGTTCAAATGCATATGGTGCACACTCTCTGTCAAGGACGAAAGAGGCATGCACTGGGGGTAGTAGAGTGAAAGTAAGCCTGTGTGAGCAAGAACAGGAAGAAGAGCATTTGTCTGTCTCTGCAGATGTAGGTGGAAGCCGAGATACACAGAGCCTTGTGCTCCATGGTGAGATGTTCTTAGTTCAGTAGTGTGAGGTTATTAGAATTTTCTAAAGACTCAAGAATGGAAAATGTTGCCTAATTTTCTTTGTAAAAATAATCACGTGATGCTTATCTGTGGTTGTAAGCAAAGAAGGAGTAATAATACTTTGAAAAGTTAGAGGGGCATGGGAGGATAGGGTGGTCTGGTCAGGAAGCCCATGGGTTAGATATATCAGGACAGTGAGACACTATTGATATGGGATTCCCCTCTGTATGCTGTGAATACCATTGGTTAAGAAAGAAACAGTCTTGGCTTGTGATAGGGTCGAGTAGAGCTAGGTGGGAAAACTAAACTGAATCCTGGGAAAAGGAAGGTGGAGTTTAAAGAAACCATGGAGCCGCCAGAGGAGAAAGACGCAAGCCGCCAGCTGGAACCTTGCCCATAGGCTACAAGCCTCATGGTAAAATATAAAATAATGGTATGGGTTAATTTAATATGTAAGAGCCTTCTAGAAATACACTAGAGTCATTGGCCAAGCGTATCTTAAATAATATAGTTTTTGTGTGATTATTTTGGGAGTCTGGGTGGCAGGGAAACGAAGAAGCAGCCTCCTACAATACACTATCACCTAAGGATTAGAGTTTATGAAGCATGTTGGGCAATAGGGTATTGATGCTGAGAAGGATGTTATTATGAGAAGGAAGCAGGGTACTGGGCTATCAGGATACCATTTTGTAGGCAGATGGAAATGTTCTTCTGTAGAAAGATGATGCTGGGAACATATGAAAAACGTCAGAGGCATCAGGAAGACCACTGAACCTCAGTCCTGCAGTAGGTCAGTTGAGCTATGTCAAAGAGCCACACATTGAAAGGGAAAGAGACATAAGAGCTGTTGACATGAGGAGCTGGTAGCTCCCAGTACGAACTGGATGTAAGTGGCAAGGGGAAGAGGAATATGCAGACACCTGTGAAGCAAGTTCAGATGGATACCCATGTCCATGGGAGGAAGGATGCAGGGTGGAAGCTGGACTCTGAGTTGGTACTGGGGAATTGGCAGGACTCCCATGAGCTGCTTCTGAGAACCTACTGGGAAAGCAGCGCCGGGAGCTCAGGAAGTCTGGCCTTTAAGAGCACACCTATTCCAACTAATTTCTTATAATCTGTGAAAAATTTTGTGAATTTTTAGATATTTGCTATTTTCAAGAAGACAGAAGTTTCACAAGTGTTTGCCAGAACCAACTGGCATTTTCCACTGAAGGAAAGGTTTTTCCACTTCCAGAAACAGAACGTTCAGTAAAAGAGAAAGCTAGTTGATGACTTCTACTTCCTTTTCTTGCTTTGCAAGCTGAGCTGTTAGACCTGCCCAGGGCTGAGGAGTAGCATTAAGGAATATTACAATACCACCTTATTCTCTTTGAGAAAATGATCTTGTGGAAATAACCCATCCCTGATAATGAAAAGATAGGTCATCCCTTTGGTCCCTGTAGGAGGAAATAGAAGAGAGTAGGAGGATGCAAACATTTTCTTAAAATTTATTTTTTGACTTATTTTGATAATTCTTACAAAACATCAGATACAAAAGAATAGGCAAAGGGGTTATATAAATTGCTAGATAAGAAAAAGAAAGGATGCCCGTGAAGGAGGCAGCGAGGCTGTAAGCACTTAAAAGTGTGCATTTGAAATAAACTGCTCTTTATTGTGCCAAGCTGGACATTTGAAAATAAAGTGGGGATTTTTGTACGGTACCAATCCCTAAATGAGTAGGAACATCTTTCTTGTTTCCCCTCCCCCTCATCATTTATATAGTCAGTCTAAACAGTTATATTTTCTCCTCTTGAACCGGAGAGTCTTTTCTTGGCTAGTACTAATTTGAAGGTACGGGGACAAGGGTTTTGTGCTTAGCTAATCAACAAAGGTCATTTTTTTTTTTTCATTTTCAACATCAAATTTATTTATTTGTATCAATTTTTCAAATTTGCTTATTTTATTTGTATGTGTGCTTACCTCCATATATGTATGTGTATCATAAGCATGCAGTGCCCACAGGGG
This sequence comes from Microtus obscurus, assembly GCA_963919715.1. Classification (NCBI taxonomy): domain Eukaryota; kingdom Metazoa; phylum Chordata; class Mammalia; order Rodentia; family Cricetidae; genus Microtus; species Microtus obscurus. The sequence goes on along the minus strand of CAWTZC010002488.1, from coordinate 49,362 downwards.
CCAAAGAGGGCCTTCTGGAATTAAAGGTGATTGCTAAACATCATGTAGGATCTGAGAATAGAACCCTAGTCCTATGGAAGAACAACCAGTGCTCTTAACCACTGAATTGTTGGCAGAGGCTGCTTGTTCGTTCCTGAATGCCCAGATCCGAAATAATCACACAGAAACTGTATTAATTACAACACTACTTGGCCTGTTAGCTCAGGCTTCTTATTAACTAACTCTTACATCTTGAATTAACCCATTTCTATTATTTTGTATTTTACCACGAGGCTCATGGTTTACCGGTAAGGTTCCTGGGGCATCTGTGTCCTTTGGCAGCTCCATAGCTTCTCTATGACCCCACCTACTCTCTCTCTACATCTCTGTTCAGATTTTCCACCTGGCTTTACTCTGTTAAACTATTGGCCTAAAGCAGCTTCCTTAGTAACCAAAGGCAATAAAACATATTCACAGCATACAGAAGGGAATCCACATTACTGAACCATCTCTCCAACCCTCTGTGTTAAATTTCATTTATATATATTTAAATATAAATTAAGTCTTCCAATACCTTTCTAATTGTAAGCTGAATGAAATGAAGGTGTTGACCTTCAGTAGTCCAAAGGATTTTATCTTTACTTATTTCTCACTTTATCTAATTTCTCAATTTTAAACCATTCATTTAACTGTTCAATGCAGGCTGAAAAAATATATTATAATATAGCTCAGTCTCTAATTATTAGAATTTATTTTATGGAAAACAGACACGAAAAAACAAATGAGCTAATGAATGAATATACCCAGCTTGTTTTCTGTGTTCTCTATTGTTTTATAAAATGCCAACGGAGAAGACAGAGGAAGTACAACAAAGAAACACTGAAGTCACATTTTAATGCCAGTGACTTAAATTGAGACTTGAATACAGTTCTCTCTGGAGGAATTTTAGAATCAGGATCATCCCATTTACATATGTGTGTGTGTGTATTCAAGATAACCACACAAACACACCTTTAAAAAAAACTTTCCTAAAATGTATGCATCATCATATAAACATGGATTAGGTTTCTCCAAGAACTTTGGATAGAGCAAATGAGAGTCTCTAAAACAGTTTAGTATAGTTGATGGCAAATGGTGCTGGGAAAGCCCACAAAATGTTATTGTAGCGACAGGAATGGGTTACAGATGACACAGTCTTGAAAGGCAAGTAGGTAACCTAACCAATGAAAGCATTGTAAGAGAGGCAGCACTGTGATGGGGAGTTGCATTTCCACTAAGACTGGTCCTAGAAAAGATAGAAAAGAAGTTGTACAGTGACAAAAGTTGAATGGAAACAACATGTAAGGGAAGGATGATAGCATTTGGAGACATCTGAAGACAGAGAAGTTGTCATATTTACGAAAACCTAAGTTCTTGCATCATCAGGAGAGCCCAACCCAGAGTCATATTCATAGCTCTTGCTGACTGTTAACAAAGGTCATTTTTAATTGCTGTCTATCGTAACTCAGGCTGTGTCACTGCTTATCCAGTGTGACTCAGCCTGGGCCCAGGCACTGACTCATGGAGCTCCTCACAGACAGGATCTGGTGACACGGACTGACTGGCAGATTGTGCCATGTGAAACCAGGGAAGAGAACTGAGGCTTCTTTGCCCAATTCCTAGCTGACCTTGGTGTGGGGTGGGAAAGATGGGCGAGTCTAAAAGATCTGTCCTTTTAGCAGTTTTCATTGTTACTATTACAGTGACTATTCTTTTCCTGATTTGTATGTATTTATCTGGTTTGTGTAGGGAGGACTTGGGGTAGAGGGATATGCATATTCTTTGTGAAGTCAGTGCTCTGCAGTGGAGGGGTTCAGGCTGCGGAGAACTTATGCATGGGTGACTTGAGTTACTTGGCTTCTGTGAGTTGTGCCCTTTTCTGTCTTTCTATGACCTTTGTGTTCCAGACTCCTGTGTCAGACACTCATTTACTTGAGCAAAGCCCAATAGGACAGTACCGTTGGCCCTGCTTTGCAGATTTGAAGCTGCCGGCTTTCCAAAGACACACTGCTGATGAGTAATGAGGCACTGAACGGCACCATCCTCTCCTCGGAGCCACTGCTCCTTCAGCTTCTCCCTAAACTTCTTGTCTGTAAAATATGGATGTAATAACACGTGTCTTCAGGGTTGTTGTACAGATTAAGAAATAGGACCACGAAGTGAATAGTACTGTACTGCATGTTAGGCAATCAATAAGGGCTTGATGGTGTTACTAAAATCAACGAAGCAAAGTCTTAGCTCAAGTAGCCATAGAAACAAACCCATGCTGAAGCACAGCCTTTGACTCCCTGTGGGTGAGTGTGGTGTTACCGGCCCTCAGAGTCTTTGGCAAGGAAATTAGTCCAATAGTATGGCTCTCCAGTTGCGTTTGTGAAATATCAGCTACCATAACGTTTGGAAGGGAAACATTTTTTTTTTCATTTTTAATCATCGCAATATTTCTCATATCACTCTGTGCTGATCCCGTAGGGCTTTTTACTTTGTAGTGTTTTCCCTAATGAAAGTGAAACTGTGGGATTCAGTTTATATTGATGGTGGTAGAGGAAGGTTGGGTTTCCAGAATAAGTGTGGGAAGAACCAACATAGGGGCAAGAAAATTCCTTGACGTTTGGTAAATGTCATATAAACAAATACCTGAACACAAGGAAAAAAACACTGAAAGATCCATATTTTCATAAGAATAATGTCAGCAGGGAAAATGTTCTAGAAAATTCCTGGCCATGGCAAAAAGCAGACTGAAAAGAATGTGCTCTGGTCCATTTGTGTAGAAAGTTATGAGGTCATTACAAGAGAAGTGAAGATTTAGTGTCTTTGCTGAGAAGGAAACTCAGGGTGTAACCCTAATGATGAGTAACCGTATTAGATAAAACCTTTTTTGAGACCAGGGAAACTAGCCTGTTAGTCTAGTTTTAATTTGTCATTGCTTGGTTGGTACTGTACTCAAGTGTGCTAAGCAAGCCACTCTATTTCTGACCCACAGCCAGACTCTTACCGTTCCTTCCCTTTTCCTTTTGAGACATGGTGTCATTATGCAGCCTGACTGGACTGAGATTTTCTAGGAAGATCAGCTGGCCTTGAACTCACAGAGATTTTCCTGCCTCTGCCTTTACAGTGATGGGATTAAAGGCGTGTGTTACCACACATGGTTTTTATTCACCTTTTTATACTTAAATCCGAGTGTGATTCTGTTCTGAGGCGGCACTCATAAACCGATTGCAGGAGTGGAAACATATTAGCCAGGGTGCAGGCTGGGAGCAGTGCGTGAAAAGGTTGATCACCAGGGCAAACCACTCCTGTGGTCTGGTTCTCACCGGCTTCTGAGTCGCCTTCCCTGTGCTGAGTTCCTAGTGCCAAAAACAAGAGGACCAGGTGGTCATCTTGCTCTGTCTGGTAAATAGTGGAAAATCTAAGGGTAGCTGGATGTCATGATGGAGAAAAATCACAAGACTGAGTTCCAAACCATAAGGCAGGAAATGGGAGAAATTACACAAGCAATGCACTGGTATTTTTTTTTTTCAGCATGACATGGAAGGATTTGATTGCAGTGAGAGTCAAGAAACAGTAGCATTTAGGAAGGAAGCTGTTTTGTGCAACATAATATTGTTAGGACTGGTAACCAGACTCCAGAGCTTAGACCATCTAGAGAATGACAGCATGGGAATTGCTGACCTGATTCTTTTTTTGAGTAGCGTTGTCAGACATTTTTATTATCCTCCTGTATGGATGCCAAGGCCAAACTTCCCAGAGGTTGCCGTCCCCCACGGTCACATCATAAGTGTTTGGACCCCATCACTGTTCCTTCTTACTTAGTACCTACCTCAAAGATCGTTGGAAAGAGCTGGAGGGAAGGCAATACACACCACGTCCACCTCATCATAGTACTCAGCCAGGGATTAGGTGGTTCCACTGTGAGTGCTTATAAAAATTGAATTTTTACAATAGTTTTCTCTTGACATTTCTTTGATATTGTATGGGTGAGACATGATTCACATTTATAAACTGATAATTTTTGTTGTGATAGATTTAGTATCAATTAACCCAACTCCTACACTGCTGTAGGAATTCCTTCAGCATTTAAGTTATTAGCCCACTTAGGCGTGGCCTCTTATACTATAAATGCTGATGTAAAGCACGTGCTCTCCCCCCCAGCTTCTCGATTCCGATCCTGTTCCCTGTTTGTGCAGAGGACTGTGATCTGTGAGTCTACCCCCAAATAAATAACCCTTTACTATATGCAATTCTGAGCTAGTGTGGGGTTATTTTGTAACTTCTTCATCTGTCACCATGTGAATCCCAAATCCACACCTACAGGGATAGGTGATAATATGAATCTGGTTAGATATACAGATTCATTTATTCATAAAAGAACTAAGATTTGTTTTATAGTGAGCTATAATACATCTGAGAGCTCTATGTGAACAGACAAGGAGAAGTTACAGTTTCCTCAATGTCTAACATTCATAGAATGACCTTGATGTAAATCACTAATTTATATCAGTGGGGAACTAACATTTTGAGACGAAATCTAGCTTGCCCCTGGTAATGTGTTTTGTGTGTGTCCTTTTAAATGCAAATCTCACCCCTCTCTTGAGGTAATTATTATTGTCTTTTCTCTATGAATAAGGAAATTGAGTCTAGGGAAAGTTGGCCAACTTCATAGTCAGCCGATAATAAAAACAGCATTGGTGATCACCATACAATAGTGAGACCACTGAGCCCTTGCTATTTGAAGGTCACTTTTTACTTCCTTCTTCTTATTCTTTTTTAACTTTTTATATATACACACAGACTTCTTTGTAAACAATATACAACTCCTAATGGACAGTCACCAGTAAGGTCTCAGCCCATGAAACAGAAACCAGCTCAGGTGTTCTAAGTATTTAAGGAATAGCTTAGACATGTTCTGGAAAGGTCCAGACATAGGAACAAGTATTACAATTGAACTCCTATTCTAGAAGCTGTGCTAGAGTAAGAACTGTTCTGGCTGTCTCCCGAGCTGTCTGAGGCATCTGGAGGATGGCCATGTAGAACTGCTTCCCCCTGGAAGTTAAATCAGGAATCTGCTGCTGCTGTGATGCTTTCAGATGGACAGGAAGCTGGAAAATGGATAATATAAAATGTTTTGTAGAAAAGCCAAACACTTCTACAATAGCAGCAGCAGCAGCTGCAGCAGCAGTAGTGGTCAAGGGTCAGAGGTAGAGAGTCCTCTGCATCGATTCTGTCTTCCACTCGTTACTTGAGTATGACTAACAGGGTGGAACCTGATCTGCCTATAGATCTAACTGCGAGGGGACTGGGTAAAGCATGTCTTAGTTTTCTGGTTTCAGAACAAGAACGAAGAAAGTATAGAGATTCAGCCAGCCATTCCACAAAACTAACCCATTAGTTCGTTCCCCACTCTGTTCCCCATGACCCAAGTTCGATTTCCAACACCCACCATGGTGGCTCACGCTCAGTCATAACTCTAGTTCTGGGGGACCTGAAGCCCTTTTCTGGACTTCACAGGTACCATACATGCAGTATAAAGACATACATGTAGGCAAGACACCCATACACATAAAAAAGAAAGATATTTTAATAAACGTAATTACTATAATGTGGATCTTCCAGTAAGTGTAGCACAAAATAGAAAGGTAACAACACTAATGCTTGTCTGGTATTTTATGTTTTTTTCCTCTTATTGATACCCACAGTCCTCTCCTGACTGAGAAGAATCTTTGCTTTCCACACACTTCCTGCTTTCTGTCAATGCACAAAGCGATTCGCATCTAACAGTGGTTTTATGGTCCACTGACTCTACTGAAGTGTGGTGCTTTTCCAACCGTGAACGTTGACATGTTTATAATGGAATTTAATCTGAAAATATGCAAGAGGGAGACTTGCGAATGTGATTTATAATCAGACGAACTTTCATGTAGGTGTTGAGCAGCCTATAAAATTAATTGTTAGCCTTGGATTTTGAGGTTGATTTGCTCTCCTTCAGGAGAAGGGTGAATTGAAGGATGAAGCCCCAACTCTTTTAAGGGGACACCTGGTCTTATGAGTTTGCAGTAGTACTAGAGCCAGCAGAGATGTAGTATAATTAATACATATTAAGTTCCATTTTTAATGCAAAACCATGCTTAAAATTTAACCTTATAAATGACCTCTGAATAAGCAATCTGTTGTTTTACAGCTCACAATGTCAGTGGTCCTTTTTTGTTAATTAATATTAGTTTTTAGATAAGTAAATACATAAGTGCATTCATTTATTTATATTTGTGTATGGTGTATGTCTTCACACTACATGACTGTCTATTGATTTCAGAGGACAGAAGAAGGTGTAAGAGCCTCTGAAACTGGAGCTACAGACAGCTGTTAGCTGTCATATGAGTGCTGGGACTTGAACCTGGGTCCTCTGGGAAAGCATCTAGTATTCATAACTGCTCGGCTATCTCTCCATCCGCAGGCTTTGTTATTATAGTCAGAGATTTTTATTTCTGCAAAATTGTGGGCTTTTTTTTAACTCTAGAAATACACTTTTTTCTGTGTTCACCTTTTATTTTTTCATTCTTAACTTTACCATCATGAGCTATTTAACGGCATTAGTCATTTCTCCTGAAAGGTACTCAGTTCTTAGAATCAAACAACAATTTCATATGCCTCACTTGGCCTGAAGTGTTTATGTGTTTTAATCAGCACTGGAATATTTCTTAGTTCTCAAAGCACTTTTCTGTAGATCATAATCTAGAGCTAGGGAACGTACTACTATTCAAATGGATGCTGTATTCTGAAAGTACTTAAGGAAATTCAGCTTTCCAAAGAGTCCTACAAAAGGGCTGAACAGTAACTTGTGAATTCCATGGCAGTAAAAGATAATTCAATATTTTTGTACTCTACAGTCTGAAGTGTACTTCAGTTTTTATTTTAATTTTCTTGTGAAATTTTTCGCGATATGATTGTCAAAATAAATTTTCTATGGGAACTTAAATGTTAATCATTGACAAGAGACAAAAAATGCTTGAGGAAGAAAATGATCACATTACACAGTAATATCTGAGATAAGTGCCTATAGCAGAGCGGTCTTTTTACGTGGTGGAGGGACTGTGAGTGCTGGCAGGGGCTGGTATGGTATAGTGGTACAGATGCTGATGTGCTGTGAGTCTGAATGCATCCGTCCTCTCGCCATGAATCTGTCACTGAGTGCAGTTTGAGGGAATGGTACTCAGTGCAGTTGGGAGAACTGTGTTTCTGACTCTGTCTTGGTTTGTCATGTTGCTTAGAAATGCCCAGGACTGGAAGGATGACTTTATGTCCTCCTCTTTCTCAAAGGGCAGATGCTGAGTGTGCTCACAATTTGGTCAAACTATTCTTGTTTGTTTTATGACTTTCAAAATATTTAATTGCCAAAATAAATTGCAAAATGGCTTTCCCTCGATTTGGGCTACTTGCCTTGACCAAGTAGGAAAATTCTTCGTGTTAGTGTTGGTGCATCAGTGACCTCAGTCTGAGGATTTAAACAAGGATCAGAAGTAAATGCTAATGATAATCTCATCCTCAAGAACAAAGAACAAATACCTTTTCAGGAGTGCATAGTTATAAGGTCACTGATTTTTATATAAATGTATGTGTGTCAAGATATGTCATATGTATTTATGTGTGCATATATCTATATAGATTACATTGTTATCAACTACAGTCCTCACGTTGTACATTAATGAGATCTCAAGTAGAGTTCCACATAAATATCTGCTCTTTTTAAATTCTAATCTACACATCCTCATTTCCTCCCCTACCTTTTTGTGAACAACTAGGAAGTCAATTATAATAGCCATGACCTTTCATATCTATATATTTCTTTGCACTTCTCTTAAGAATAGAATATTCACATTCATAAAAGTATACATTAATGTTAACTTTATAATAATATCATTAATATATGTTGTGCTTATAGACAGTTACAATTATTCCTGAGTGTTTCTACCAACTCTGTATCCTTTGCAACAGAGAAACAAATCTGTTGCAGGATGTTTGATTACACTGTGAACCCTGAGATTGCCTTATTTATTGGAAAAACCTGTTTCTAGTTGTGGTGTGGCTCAACCCTAGCACAAGACCTTTCTGCTTGAATTTTGTAAACAAGACTAAATAAAGTCAACCGTAGGTCAAGAGGCTGAGCAAGCAACCAGTTGACAGGAAATAAAAACAGAGAGTAAGAGGGAATCAGGGAGACTGATAGACACACAGGAACTGGAAGGGAGGTACATTCGGTTTGAGGAGTTCTGTTTGAGGGGGGCTTAGGAGAAAGTTCTTTCTGGGACGTCGGTGGAGGAGGAAGGTCAGCAAGGTGCTTTGTCTGCCTTTCTGAGAGAGCAAGTTTCATTCCAGCATCTGTCTCCCCAGTTTGTATTGGTAAAATTGAGTGATTGATATTTAGATAAAACAACACAAAACAAGGCTCCTATTTTGCCCCATGCCTATTTAGATGTTACTCTTAAATACTGTGTCTTTCCCCCTTTCTATCCACCTGCCTTTTGTTTTGTAGGCTTCAGATATTTAGAAAGAGGAAACCTAGAACACACTGCTAATACTAATCTCAAATGAACAATGAGTAATCCTCTAGAGAACTATGTTTCATGCCTCTATTAAAAATGGATTCATTGTTATTCTGAAATTCAAATTTAACTGAGAAATTTGTGTTTATTTTGTTTTTTTTTTTTTTTTTTTTTGGTTTTTCGAGACAGGGTTTCTCTGTGGTTTTGGAGCCTGTCCTGGAACTAGCTCTGTAGACCAGGCTGGTCTCGAACTCACAGAGATCCGCCTGCCTCTGCCTCCCGAGTGCTGGGATTAAAGGCGTGTGCCACCACCGCCCGGCTTTATTTTGGTTTTTGACACATCATTATATATACTAATGGTGTGCGATGTTTTCATGCACAGATATTTAACTATGAATTTAGGGCATTTGGCTTCTCTGACACATCATATATTTACCATTTCTTTGTGGTGAGAGAATTAAAAATCCCCCTCTTCTAAGTATTTTGAAATATTTATTGCACTATTGTTAATCAAGGTAGCTCTATATTGTACAGTAGAATATAAGACATATCTTTCCTATTGAATTGCAACCTCATACTCCTGTAGCAACCTTTCCTAGCACTCCGATACTTTCTACTTCTATGAGATAAATATTCTCAGATTCCACAATGAGTGAGATCACATAGAATTTGTTATTCTGTGCCTGGCTGATCTTCTGCATTGGCACAGATGATAGCCTTTCATACTTCTGAATGGCCAAATAACATTCCATTGTGTTTAGATACCACATTTTCTTGATCAGTTCATCAGTTAATGGACCCATTGGTTGTATCCATTTCATAGCTATTGTGAAATGTGCTAGAATAAATGTTGGAATGCAGATGCCTAAATATGTCTTATTGATTTAATTTACGTTGAGAATATGTAACTAGTGGTGTGTCTACTGAGTCATATGGCTATTCTCTTCTTATTTTTCTCAGGAATTTCCATATAGCTTTCCATAATGGCTGCACTACTTTAATGTTTGCCGTAGTTGATGAACATTCCTTTTTTTCCACACCCATATTAACATATTTTGTCATTTTGATCCTATGAATTCTAGCTAAGGTGTAGTGACATGTCATGATGATTTGATTTGCATTTCTCTGGCACTTTTTCTATATCCATGATGACCATTTGTGTGTCTTGTTTTGAAATATCTGTTCAGTTATCTTTTGCTCATTAAATAAATGATAGTGTTTTTCCTCTTTAATTATTTGTGTTTCTTATATATTTTGAATTTTAACCTCTTTTCAGATGTGTAATCTACAAGTATTTTCTCTATAGGTTTGACATAATCCTACTTATTTTTGTTTTTGTTGTCTGTGTTCATGAGTACTTATCCCAAATATTCTTGATTTTATTACCTCTCTCTAGTAGCATTAGACCTCAGATCTTACACTTCAGGTTTTAATCAATTTTTGTTGATTTTTGTATATAGTAAGGAATAAATTTCACATGATTATTCTGTATATAAATATAGTCATGTTTCTAAGCATCATTTACTGAAGAGAAATTTTTCCTTTTGTGTGAATTTTAGACACCTTTGTCTAAGAACACTTGCTTTTTATGGAATTATTTTTTTCTCTATTCTGTTTTTTTTTATGTCATTTGTATGTTGCTTTAATTTCTGTAGTTTTCACTGTATCGTTTTAAGTTAGGCAGTGAGAAACTCTAGCTTTTATTTTATTGTTTTTTCCAGTGTTTACAGTTCAGTTTAGTCTACAATAGACAAAAATAATTCTCTTCTGAGCCATTCTCCCACATCTACTGTTTCAGTAATTTAAGATTTATGAAATACCTTCCAATTTATAAACTCTTCTTTCTTTCCTGGGGAAGACTATTAAGAAAGTCAAAGTAAATTAAATATTGTGAAAGAAATGGAGTCACTGACCTTGGCTAACTAGACAATGATGCTGGATTATGCTATGGGACAATGGTCTGTACCCTGTTATTTTTATTTTAAATAAACACTGATTGGCCTGTAGCCAGGCTGGAAGTATAGGAGGGGCAATGAGTATTCTGGGAAGAGGGAAGTTTGACTCTGCAGTCATCACCCAGCCACAGAGGAAGCCGGACATAGAGCAAGCAAGACGTGACTGTCTTGCTGAAAAAGGTACCAAGCCACGTGGCTAACACAGGCAAGAATTATGAGTTAATATAAGTTATAAGAGTTAATAAGAAGCCTGAGGTACTAGGCCAATCAGTTTATGATTAATATAGACCTCTGTGTTTATTTGGGACTAAATGGTTGTGGGTGGCGTGGCTAACATAGAGGGACCAGGTGAGACAGAAAACTCAGTCAACAGTATTAGTTAAATAAAGGTTAGAAGGGGAATCAGAAAAGATGGCAAGCAGACAAATTTTGGATATGTTTACATACACAAAATGAAAATTTTATCAATTAATTGATTACTTTTCTCAATCAAGCTTTTAATGAAAATATTATAAAATACAGCTCATTATAACTTACATTAAGATTGTATGCTTCTGGATGCAGAGTTCAGTAGAGGGTAAATCACTGAAGGACTGGATGCACAGCTGCAGCTCTTACCTGAACGCATCCATCCATCCATCCATCCATGTTGTAGAAGAAAATGCAGTGTGGTGAGTGGTGTCAGTGGTGACTGGCAAAAAAGTACAATCCCAGAATTCCTCTTTTGTTTCAGGAAGGGTGTAAAAGGATGTGCTTGCCCTCCAGGTCAAATGGAAAAAAACAGATATCCTTCCTTCTTGAGGCACTTGTAAATGGGATGGATGTAGCCCAACCTGAAGCCTCCTGAGGAAATGAGTGACAGGTGGATTTACAGGAAGTTTTCTTTCAGGCTGCCCCCATGGTGCCCACCAAGTGGAGGGATTGACCCTGGAAACCCTGCTACCCATGAGGTTGGTTATTGACCATTTTTTAAAAAAATAAATTTATTTATTTTACATCCTGGCTACAATTTTCCCTCCCTCCTTCCCTCCAAGTCCCTCCACACACCTCCCCTCTGCCCCAAGCATCTACTCCTCCCCTGTTTCCAATCAGAAAAGGGCAGGCATTTCGTGGATATCAACAAAAGATGGCATATCAATTTGTAGTAAGACTAAGAAACTTCCTTGTATTAAGTCTGGGCAAGGTAACACATTAAGAGGAATAGGGTTCCAAAAGACAGAAAAGGAGTCAGAGAAAGCCCTGTCTAACACTGTCAGGAGCCCTACAAGAAGGCCAAGCTATACAACTGTCACATATGTGCAGAGTGCCTAGGTCAGTCCCTTGTAGGCTTCTTGGTTATTGGTTCAGTCTCTTTGAGCTCCTATGAGCCCAAGTAGTTAATTCTGTGAGTTTTCTTGTGATGTTCTTGACCCCTGTGGCTCCTACAATCCTTTCTCTTGCTCCTCTACAAGATTCCCCAAACTCAGCTTAACGTTTTTCTGAGAGTCTGCATCTGTTTCCATCAGTTAGCGGATGAAGTCTCTCTGATGACAATTAGGGTAGGTACCAAGCTGATTCCAGGAGATGTCCAGTGCTGTGAAATAATCCTCTTTTTCACTGTACAGATTTGTCACTAAAACTAGTTTAATAAAACATTGATTAGCCAGTAGGCAGGCAGGAAGTATAGGCAGGGTGACTAAAGTAAGAATGATTGGAAGGAGAAGGGTAGAGAGTCAGAAGTCACCAGTGAGATGCACAGGGATCAGGAGATGAATGGATAATAAAGGTACCACTCTGAGACAGGGTGTAAATAAGGAATATGGATTAACTTAAAATTTAAGAGCTAGTTACTAATAAGCCGAGTTATTGGCTGAGCAGTTATAAGTAATATTAAGTCTCTGTGTCAGTTATTTGGAAGCTGTCAGGACAAGAAACATCCAACTACAATCCAGTCTAAGCTATGTATCCACTATTTTTAGGAGTGTTAGCTGGGGTCATCCTTGTAGATTCCTTTGCAATTCTTTTGTGCCAGTTTTTTTTCTGACCCCCAAATGCACCCTCTTTCCAATAGTCTCTTTCAGTACTCTCTCCCTCTCTGCCCCCCAACATGATCAGTCATGTTATCATCCATACCTGCCCTCAGTCCACTCAAATTTCTTCGTCAATTTGTTTGCTTCTTCTTGGCTTTCTTTTTAGGGATTTATTTATTTCTTCAAATTTTTGTTTGTGTTTTCTTCAATTTCTTTAAGGGATTTGTTTATATCCTCTTTAAAGTTCTCTATCATCTTCATAAAGTCATTTAAAGGATATTTTATTGTACTTCAGCTGCGTTGGATTATTCGGGTCTTGTTGTAGAATAACTGGGCTCTGGTGATGCCATATTGCCCTACCTGTTATTGATTATGTTATTACACTTGAATTTAGACATCAGGATTTGGGATGATTATATGTTTAGGTGCTGATTCCAGCATTTATATTCATTGGATGAATGTTTTGTTCCCTGTTTTCTCTTTTCTCTCTAGTCTTTTCGCCTAAATGGCCAATGGTTCTGGTGACTACCCTGGTTTCAGGTTCAGTAAGATATCCCCTCTGGGGTTTGGGAGCTAGGGGTTCCTAGATCTGGTCTGGCCTCTGGGAAAGCTGGAATCTTCTTTCTAAGTTGTAGACCAGGATATGGAGCCCACAAGAGGGAGTGAAGTTTGAGTTTTCTAGATCTGGTGTGGCCTTTTGGGTCCCTAGTACCATTCTGGCCTATAGTACAACTTCAGGGACTCGGGCCCCTAGATCCAGCATGGGCTCCATACAACTGAAGTCTGCTTTTGAAGTTGTAAGCCTGGGGTTGCTAGATCTATACTGGTGTCTGGAGTTCCTGGATTCTGCTTGGCTTCGTAAAGCTGAAGACTTCTTCCAAAGTAGTAGGACAGGATATAGAGATCAGAGGTGAGGGGGTAGTCTGGGGCTATTGGGCAGGCTTAGAGGGGTTTAGGTGGTGGTGGATGGTGTCATCCCTTTGGTAAAGATTCCAGGTGCTATGGTTCCTAGTGTGGAGTCTGGGGTGCTGGCACAGTCTGGAGTTGCTAGCAAGGCTGTTAGGAGTGTTAGTGGGCAGTGGGCGGTGGTCTGCTAGTACCTCTGCCATGAAGCTATACTCTCAGAAAACAAAGGAATGGGGTGGGTCCAGCTGTCAAAGCCACGGCTTTAATCCTAGCCATAATGTTTAGCAAACTAAAGACTCATGTGGTCAGAAAGCCTGAGTTAATAGTCCAAACAATTTATAATTAATGTAGGCCTCTGTGTGTTTCTTTGGAACTGAATGTCTGTGGGACTTGGTGGACAGAAACTTAGGTCAACAGTTTACTGCTCTTTGAATGGTTGCTATCTAATGTCCTATGTGGATCTTGTGAGGCCCTGTGTCTTTAGCTATGGTTTCTGCCCTTGATTTCTGTCTGCAGTGTTCTGTCTCACCAAAATAGAACCACTTGATCTCTGGCAGGGACCCTGTACTTTGTCTCTTGCTTTGTAAATTTCCCTATTTTCCTCTGCTGTTAAGATTGGAGGGCATCACCCACACCTTCTGGTAGTTGGTATGCATCCTTCCACAGTTTGGTCCCTGGAGTTTCTGACTGGCTTCATCTGTGCTTCTTCTATCATTTCGGATCCTCGATAATCCTTTGATTTTAATGAGAGATTACATGACAGTGGAAAATCCAATTCTTGAAATACTTTGATTCAAATATGAAAAAATAGCATATTCAAGAAAATCAGATTGCTTAGGAGTAGGTTGTCTTAGTTATTAATGTCAAGGACTTTCTACAAAATCCAAGTTATGTAAGGAAGTAGTGGAGGATGCCTACTCTCTGGCATGTGCAGCATAAATGTTAGAGATGTAAAGATGAATAAGCTGTGCTTTGTCTTTAAAGACACCACAGTCTACCCATATACATCTTAGATTTAAGTATTTGAAGAATGATATTATTTGGCTATTAAAGTCAATGACAACTGGTCTACTTATCAGTCACTTTTATAAAATATAGCTGCTCAGTATTTTAAAAAAAGCATCAATGAAAAGCAAGTATAAATTCAGTATTGTTTCCTTAAATAATTCCTATAAAATAAAGAAAAGCTAGCCAGGTAAGAATAAATTCTAATTTGGTCCTGATGTTGTGTAGAAAAGACTGATAAAAACTGACAATGTTGTCCACTGTTCTGAATGCAATTCTCATTTCCACTTGAAACGGAGAAAAGAGTATCTTGTAGCTTGCTGAAGTAGGGCAACTCTGTGAGATGGTTTATCGTGTATTCCCAGGCACATCTTTTCAGGGAATGAGGTGTGAGGATGACTGGTAAGCACACAGGGTGTCGAATAGAAAAAATAATAAAGCAAGCAGATTCGCCTAAGTAATAATTGCATATAACAAATAAGCAAAATTTATTAAAAACATCTGATATGGAGCCTTGAAAAATTTTGAAATCAGTACCCTATATAAAACCCCAAAGCCTAGAATTACAAATGAATTTAATTCTCTAATCATCATACTGTAATTACTGAACATCTTTAACATGTATCATGAAATATAAATGCATAATTTGTATAATTTAATATGTAACTCCTTGATTTTGTAGGTAGGACTTAAGACATTCTATGCATTTTCTTGTTTAACTCCTTTGGGGGAGAGTTTTGTGAGAGCAGAAAGAAATTAGTTTTATGGGATAATACTGCTTTAAATAACTCTATGATCCGGGAGGCAGAGGCAGGAGGATCTCTGTGAGTTCGAGGCTAGCCTGGTCTACAAAAGCTAGTGCCAGGACAGGTTCCAAAGCTACAGAGAAACCCTGTCTCAAAAAACAAAAAAACATAACTCTATGATTTATATTATTTCACCTGACACACATAAAACATGTTTACATCTATTGTATAGCCTGAAAAAAACCCTGAAATTTGGCCTGGGAAGATAATGGAACACTTGGCTATCATGAACAGAACTTTGAGCTTGATTCCCCACATGCTATAAATTTGAAATTTAAAAAACACTGTAAGGCATTGGTAATTAATACTATCTCCATAGTTAAAGATATACAGGCTAATGTCTGCTTGGAGACTGTTGGTCTTGAAAACTAGGTTTTTACTAGATGAATATCAATGAGGTCATCTTTGCATTTTTTTCTTGTTAGTTTCCATAGGCATTGTAAAATACCCATTTCTCAACTCAGCTGTTTTACAATCTCATCTTAGTTTATACGTTTCTTTCTAGATAGATATACCATATATGATAAGAGACATTACCTAAAGCAATAACTAACATGGACCAATAAAATCAAAAATTTAAAGCAGGAAACGCCAGAGCCTTGACATCACACCTGTTTTAAAAATTAGAACATTTTATGTTCCTCTGAGGTACAGAGGTTTGACTGGTCTTATTTCCCACTAGGGTCTCAGTAATTGACATGCTCAACCAATTTGTACAGGTTTATTGCAGGCACTATATATTAGTAGAGTTAAAAAGGGAAGTTTACATGTGTGTCACTTTTCCAAAAGTAAGTTATAAACTGAATGTGATGCCACACACCTGCAACCCCAGCATCCAGGAGGCTTAGGAAAGAAGAATTTTGGGTTGAAGGCCAGCCTGTCCAAACTAAACAGATAACAGTAAAACATCTTATGTGGCGTCTGTAGAAACAATGTAAAGGTGAAGACCACCATGTTGGATGATATTCACACAATCTAAAAGGATTCCACAACTGCCACAACCAGGGCTTGTTTCAACAATTCTGAGAGATGGATGGAGAGCAGTCTTCTCTGGTCATGTGAGTTTTTAAAAACTTTCTTTTATTGTATTTTGCCAAATACAATAATGTCCAAAATCAAGATGACAAAGTGTTGAAATTTGCTTAATGTTTTGGCGGTGTATTGCATCATTTCAGCCAGGTTCGTATCTCAGTTCTCCCCAGCTCTCCTTGACAGAGGACTGTGCCGTGATCTTATGCAGAGCTTAGTGTTGGCAGCAATCCTGCTGGGATTGCTTCCTCATGGAGTTGTGCAGAACTGTGGGTCAGCTTGACATGTGCACGTGTCTTATTCTCTCTTCTGCAGGCAGTTAAAGGATAAAAGTAACACTACTCCTCTCTAAGAGACTACAGACTGACATTATATGGTACAAAGGGGAACAAAACATTTCTCTCAGGATGTGTTGTTTTGATGGTACAGTTTTTGAGATGTTTTCTAAGATGCTTTGTTTTAGCCAGATTTGGTTTAAATTCTGCTGTCAGAAATACTCAACACAGCGATCTCTCGGGTGGGAAGAGCCTAAGTTATTGCAGAGGTATAAAGTTGATTATACTATTTCCTCCTTACGTCATTTGGAAGGGAGCAGGGTCACATAAAATTTATGTGCCCTCTGAGCTCTGATTTTTCACTCGTAAGCGTTAACTGATATTATGGTCTTTGTTGGCTGAGCTCTGATTTTCACTTATAAGCGCTAACTGATATTACGGCCGTTGTTGACTGACATACTTGCAGATGGTTTTCACCATTTTTCTCCATTTCTTTGCAAGCTCAGCAACTACATGTTTGCAAACTAAGCCACGTCTTAAATTTGCATGGGGGGCTGGCAGGAGTAGAATGAGCTCTAGCCTCTGGATGGAATCATGGTGGAGATCAGCAGGTAGTTTTTGCAGATCAGGTAGCATTTAGTTTATCCTCACCTCATTCTGGTGACTCCTGTTCTCTGCTGTCACTGCACACAATGGTCCAAGTTTCATCTTACTCTTTCCTATCATCTCCTTATGGCTGCTTTGGGTCCGGGCATAGTCTCAGAAAGAGGTTGGGGAACACCAGATGTGAACCTTGTAAGATGTATGGGTGGTCCCTGGAGTGACCAGCTTACAGTTTTAGGCTGCTCTGAGTTCAGAGCCAAAACAAACCCCATGAAACAGAGAAGAAAAATCATGGCACATTTTCCAGCTCGTTTTTAATTCATTTTGTGAACATCAGCAAAAACCATTGACTTCACAAAGATAAAAGCCTGTCTTCCTATGAATATTGCCTTTATCAAGAAAAGGGCAAAAAAGATAACTTATACTAAATGAAAACTTCAAAGTTTAGATTTTGAATGGGTAGCTTCTCCCAGTACACAGCTTAGTAGAGATATGAAGCCTTACACTTGCTGCTGCTGACCCCCCATCCATTCTTAACTCAGATAATCCCTGCTTTGCTAACGTTTTCATCGTCCCCAGGCACTGATCACCACCTCCTTGGCGTCAACAGCGATACAAAATTCCAATGTTATTTCACTGCCATGGTATCACTGTCTTTATTTTCTGTTCTGATAGTTTGTGCATTGTTTCCCACTGGAGCAAAATAGTTAAGACACTGGAATCTGGGAAGTTGCTGGAGGTATGGACCTGGCCTTGCCAATTTTAGACTGTGTGACTCTACAGATTGCTTAATGTGTCTTGAATTTCCACATCCACAAAATGATCAGGATAATAATATGTACTTCCTAGTATTACGAGGAGTATGAAAATTAATATCTATGGAGGACTTAGTGGATTAGGATTAGTATGCTTTATTTAGTGAGCATATACTAGATCTTTCTAAATGACAGAATATACACCTGGGGCTGTGCCCATAGATATGGGAGAATTTCTCAGGCAATGGTTATCTAGGCATAAAATGCTCAAAAACATTACCAGTAAAAAAAAAAAAAACAAACCTCATCATCCATAATATGAGTATTTACTAAGCACCATTTTTTTTTCATGCCAGATATTGACCTAGATGCTAAGGAACATAATTATGCATGAGAAAAAAATAGTCTTACTCAGTTCCTTGGTCTGTTGCCTGTAATGCCTCTGATGTACATTTGCAAAAACTGTCACAGGAAGTTGGGTCAGACCTCCAATTCAGCATGGGGTTGAGTTAAGAACAAAAAAAGCTTCCTGAATGAAAAGATGCTCAGACTAAATTGTAAATAACACACCTGATCTAGCCAGGTAGAGGAGCAAAGGGGCTGGGTCAACATAGCAGCAGCAACAGTAGCAAGGAAGTAATTGATGGTCCCTTCCTTAAAGCAGAGGCCCAATCCTGTATTTGTCCTCTGTGCCCAGACTGTCTTCCTTCTTAGAGAGTACCACGGCAGTGTGAAAACATTTCAGGTAGTAAAGGCTTTCCTTTGGAATGATTTCTGTGCTGCAGACCAATTTCTTCTCCAGTGATCTGTGCTGAATTTTCACTCACCACCTATGACTGGTTCTTATGGTAAATTGTCAGCCAGGAGAAACGCTACAGAATTGTTAGCTTCAGATGGTTTGATTCTGCCATTGGCTGGCTGGATCTATCCAAACTCCTTCACGTCTTTGAGCTTCAGTTTCTCTGTGTATTGGCGGCCTAACAAGTTGGGATAGGAGGATCAAGGGTTTGAGAAGACTGTCTGAAGATGTCACAAATTCAGGTTTTGTTACGTGTGATCATCTTAATTGTCTTATAGTGCACAGATTTGTTAGTGTTAGGTCCCTAATTAGGATTGTTTTGGCGAAACTGAGGGATTTGTAAATTATATTTGACAGTCAGGGCCTTTACCATGAGAACACACTATTGTTACTTTAGGCACTGTCTCCATTAAAGCATCTCCATCTTTGTCATGAGGATGTTCAATTCAAGCAGCTGCCTCCTTACCTGTGCTCTGGTCTTCAGAGTTATAAGAACCCACTAGAAAGTCTTCCAATGGCACGTCCATTTCATAATTCACTTAGTTTTATTTTCTGAAACAAACCAATCCATGAAATATAATAATATACTGTGTTTTTTTAAATGGTGTAATGTTAATAAGATGAGCTTAGTGAATATCCAAATAATACCACAAATCACAAGGACATTGATACCCTGGAACTCAGTCGAGTTTTTTTTTTTTTTTAATTTTTTTTATTGAGAAACAGAAAAAAAAATGTTTTTCGCCTCCTCCCAGCCTCCCATTTCTCTCCCCTCCTCCCACCCTTCCCCCCCTCCCCCACTCCTCTCCCCTCCCTCTCCAGTCCTAAGAGCAGTCAGGGTTCCCTGCCCTGTGGAAAGTCCAAGGTCCTCCCCCCTCCGTATGTCTAGGAAGGTGAACATCCAAACTGGCTAGGCTCCCACAAAGCCAGAACATGAAGTAGGATCAAAACCCCGTGCCATTGTCCTTGGCTTCTCATCAGCCCTCAGTCTAGTTTTAAACTATGGCATACAAATACCATTTAGCTCAAAGAAAATCAATTCCACCTTAGTTATATTCATCACAAAGTGATTTCTTTGAGGAAATGTTTGAAAAATTCTTCCTTCTGTCTAGAGACAGAGAACTCTTTTAAAGCTACTAGAAAATTTTAAAGTATACAAGAAAACGAAACTAAATAATGATTGATGGCTAAACCATAAGAAATAAGCTTATTATGATGAAAAACTCCTAATGACATGAATAAAATGTCTTAATGACTTAATAAAAATTTTGTGTGCTTTTTCCAAGTTATAAAAGGTTACTGTAAAAACTGAAAAAACAAAGCTTTGTAATGCTTCTTCCACAGCTGTTGAGAATCTGTATCCTTTAGGCCTAACCAGACCATTACCCTCATCAAACAGAACAGAACTGCATGATACTTGGCCCCACAGTCATGGCACAAAATAAGCAGAACCGTGTAGTAGGAGGAGTGGGCTGTGTTCTGCTGCCCAGATAGCTTATCCCCTGAAATAATCACACAGAAATTGTATTAATTAAATTACTGCCTGGCCATTAGCTCTAGCCCCTTATGGACTATGGATATTTTCCTTTTTTTTTTTTTTTAAGAGGGGGAAATGGTGGGGGACAATTCTGTATTCTGTCAATTATGTTTTAAATAAATGTTGATTGGCCAATGGCAGGAAGTATAGGCAGGAAAACCAGACAGGAAGTAGAGGTGGGGCAATGAGAACAGGAGTATTCTGGGAAGAAGGAAGCTCTTCCCCAGTCCTGCCCAGACCACCAAAGAAGCAGGATGTGACCTGTCCCACTAAAAAAGGTACTGAGCCATGTGGCTAACATATACTAGAATAATGGGTTAATATAAGCTACAAGAGCTAATAAGAAGCCTGAGCTAATGGGCCAATCAGTTTATTGAAGTGATAAGAGCTGCGGGGCTGCGTCCCCAGCACCCCGGCCGCCCACACGGCTAGCTTTACCCGAAATAATTACACGGACACTGTATTATTTTAAACACTGCTTGGCCCATTACTATCTAGCCTCTTCTAGGCTAATTCTCACATATTAATTTAGCCCATTTCTTTTTTTTTTTTTTTTTTTAAATTAATTTATTATGTTTTCCATTATTTAAAACAATTTTCAAATTCAAATACACTTTGATCATATTCTTCCTCTCCCTCAAGTCCCTTCAGATCTTTTCCCCATCCCTACCCACCCAACTTTAAGTTCTTTCTTTAACAAGAAGCAAAAATCCTGTACAACAATAATATCTTCCAAAACTTAGAAACAAGAAAGTCATACCAAGAAAAGAAAGAAAAAAAGATTGAAAACAAACAAAAAGCCCAACTTGTAACCAAATAAAGCACAGACAAAATCCTGTGGAGTCCAACTATATGTTGTTGGTCAATTACTCCTGAACATGAGGCTTACCCAGAATTAGTTGACATGCTCAGTGTCACTCATCGTAGAAAACTGATTGTCTCTCCCCTAACTGGTATAAGTGATAGTTCAGTTGTTAACCTTTTTTTTTCTTTTTTTTTTTGTCAAAGCCTCCGTTTATTAGGGACAGGGTAACGACTTATATACCCCCTGAATGAGGGCTTGGGGAGCAGGGCACAGGAGCATGGAATCTGGCCGCGTGGTCCCAGTCACGTAACCTACATCCGGTCAGGTAGGCCAAGAAGTCAGGAGTTGCCACACCTAGTTCCCTGGATAGCTGGAATTTAAGGCAGTTCCGCTATCAGATTAGGTTCGTTAGCAATTAGCGAATAGCTAATTGGGTGTGGGGCAGGTTTTGCCAATATAACTATTCTTAACATAATTATGGGTTTGGGGTTCCCTGCAGGCTCCCCAAGGTGATGGTTTCTGTAACAATCTTTAGGGGGGGAAACGGCTCCCAACATATTCCTCCTTTCTTATATAAAGGCAAGTAGTTATAGGTGGAGGGCACCAAGACAGAGTCAACCATGGTGTCAGATCTAAGGGAGAAGGGACTGGGACAAGGAGAGACCCTCCTCTCGACTGGTGAAGCAATTTACCTCTCCTGGGAACAGAGGGGTGCCTTATGAGTAGCATTAGTTTCTTGGAGCTTCTCAAATAAAAGGTAACTAGTAGGATTAAAGTAAGCAGATCACAGGGCACCCTGTCTTAGGCTATGTGGAGAGCGCCCTCGTACCTAAAAACCATGCCATGTTGAGCCGGCCTGTACGGCCTCTGTATGGTTTGAAATTTAGGTGAGGATCCACACTAACTCCCGTCATTGGGCCCCTGTATCTATCATTAATGAAAAATCTGTGAGGTGCTCCTTAAACAAAAGATATTATATAATTTTGGCACCAATAACTCCATCTCCAGACAAGAAGAAAGGGGCACCTTCCAAACCCAGTATTCACCTTTTAGTCTGGCCCATGGTATGTCCTCCTTCCTAAATGCCTACTCCACAAAAAGTTACGTGTGCTTGCCTGCCATCAATTAGGGAGGTGAAAAAGGGATCAAAATCTAAAATTCTTAACATATGCATTAAACCCAAACACTTTACAGCATGTGTCAAACCTTTCCCAACATCTATAAGCAGTTACAAATATCATTAGATCAATTTCAGTAAAAGTACAATGACATACATTGTTGTCAAATACCACCATTTCCAGACTCTGAGCAACAGTCTCAGGAACCCCAATCTTTCCCCTTCTTAAGTGAAGAGGTTAGTATTTTAATTAAAATGAGTTCTGTGTCCCAAAGATTAAAACAGTCTGATGTCCAGTCTGCATCTCAGCTCCAAAGCAGACCAGAGTTCAAGCTGCAGAAGCAGTTTAGCACTTGTGCTTCAGGGCCGGTGGGATTCCTGGGTGAGGTGAGCTGGATTCAGCTATCTGAAGCACATCCTGGCATTATCTCAGCCGGGACTCCCTGGACTCAGGAGGCAGAATTGACACCCTGTAGAGTGGAGCAGCAGGTTCTGTTATCAGGGACTCCTCTCCTTGGGGGCAGGAAAAGCCAGACTAAGGACCTCTCTGCAATCGCCTCAGGAACTCCTCTGTGTCTGCAGCGCAGCCTCAACATCAGGCCCAGCTTTTATTTTCTTTCTGTGAAAAAAGCATAAACATATCCTCGACCCCAAATATATATAGGTCGGGTTTTTTCATAATGCATTGCAAGGGCTTTTCCACCTTGCCCTAGCAAAGGTCAGCTTGGTGTTATCATGTCAGATCCGTTTGCATCTGGATCTACTTGCAAGTTTCATAAGCTGCTTACAAGGAGCCTTATTATGCTCCATAATATTTTTTTTATTATTATTATTAGCCATATATGCAGTTCCTCCATTGGAAGAGCCATTTGTAAAATTTAGCATAAAATCCTTTAAGGGATTTTTTTTGCTATAACATTAGCAAAATACAGTTGTGTGAATTGTAGCAATAATCATCTGGGGATCAAGCCATTTTTTAGCTTTTATCCTGCCCTCTTGTACCAGACAGGCTACTGGTTTAAATTAAGAGTTTAATATCTTAATTGGCAAAACTTGAGAAGATTTTGCCACAAACAGCATTTTTTTATAAAAATGTTGTAGAATAAGTTTTATATTTAATATGCACACTTGCCATAGCTGCATTATAATTAATATACTGTATTTGTTGATTATTGTATACTTTACCTGTTGATTTATATTTTACCTGTTTGAGTACCTGTTAGGCAGCTTTAAGCTCTCTCTATTGGAAACTGTTTTTTTTTTTATTTTATATTTTTTTTCTATTCTAAGATGGGTCCCTTAATTAAGATGTGTGCTTCTCTGCTCCCCCTAACCACCCTTCCTTTATCCCAAACATCCCGTTTCCCCAGGTTCCCCCCATCCTCCCCTTCTCACATTTCTCTCCCCTTCTCCCCTCACCCCCTCCCACCACACCCCCAAGATCCCAAATTTTTGCCCGGCAATCTGGTCTACTTCCCATAACCAGGAGGATAGCTATATGTTTTTCTTTCGGTTCACCTTCTTATTTAGTTTCTTTAGGATATCAAATTATAGACTCACTGACCTTTATTTATCTCTAGAAACCAATTATGAGTGAGTACATCCCATGTTCATCCTTTTGGGTCTGGGTTACCTCACTCAGGATAGTGTTTTCTATTTCCATCCATTTGCATGCAAAATTCGCGAAGTCATTGTTTTTTACCGCTGAGTAGTATTCTAATGTATATATATTCGATACTTTCTTCATCCATTCTTCCATTGAAGGGCATCTAGGTTGTTTCCAGGTTCCGGCTATTACAAATAATGCTGCTATGAACATAGTTGAACAAATATCCTTGTCATATGATCGGGCATCTCGTGGGTATATTCCCAAGAGTGGCATTGCTGGGTCCATGGGTAGGTTGATCCCAAATTTCCTGAGAAACCGCCACACTGCTTTCCAAAGTGGTTGCACAAGTTTGCATTCCCACCAGCAATGGATGAGGGTACCCCTTTCTCCACAGCCTCTCCAGCAAAGGCTATCATTAGTGTTTTTGATTTTAGCCATTCTGACAGGTGTAAGGTGATATCTCAATGTTGTTTTGATTTGCATTTCCCTGATCGCTAAGGAGGCTGAGCATGACCTTAAGTGCCTTTTTGGCCATTTGAACTTCTTCTGTTGAGAATTCTCTCTTCAGATCAGTGCCCCATTTTTTAATTGGGTTAATTAGCATTTTGAAGTCTAGTTTCTTGAGTTCTTTATATATTTTGGAGATCAGACCTTTGTCTGTTGCGGGGTTGGTGAAGATCTTCTCCCAGTCAGTGGGTTCCCTTTTTGTCTTAGTGACAGTGTCTTTTGCTTTACAGAAGCTTCTCAGTTTCAGTAGGTCCCATTTATTCAATGTTGCCCTTAATGACTGTGCTGCTGGGGTTATACCTAGGAAGCGATCGCCTGTGCCCATCTGTTGTAGGGTACTTCCCACTTTCTCTTCTATCAGGTTCAGTGTGTTCAGATTGATATTGAGGTCTTTGATCCATTTGGACTTGAGTTTTGTGCATGGTGATAGATATGGGTCAATTTTCTTTCTTCTACAGGTTGACATCCAGTTGTGCCAGCACCATTTGTTGAAGATGCTTTCTTTCTTCCATTGTATACTTTTAGCACCTTTATCGAAAATGAGGTGTTCATAGGTTTGTGGGTTAAGATCCGGGTCTTCTACACGATTCCATTGGTCGACTTCTCTATTTTTATGCCAATACCACACTGTTTTCATTACTGTAGCTCTATAGTAGAGTTTAAAGTCAGGGATGGTAATGCCTCCAGAAGTACCTTTATTGTACAAGATTGTTTTGGCTATCCGGGGTTTTTTGTTATTCCATATAAAGTTGATTATTGTCCTTTCAAGATCAGTGAAGAATTTTAATGGGATCTTGATGGGGATTGCATTGAATCTATAAATTGCCTTTGGTAGGATTGCCATTTTTACTATGTTGATCCTCCCAATCCAAGAGCAAGGGAGATCCTTCCATTTTCTGGTATCCTCTTCAATTTCTTTCTTCAATGCCTTAAAGTTCTTGTCAAATAGATCCTTCACTTCTTTGGTTAGAGTTACCCCGAGATATTTTATGCTGTTTGTGGCTATCGTGAAAGGTGATGCTTCTCTGATTTCCCTCTCTGCTTCCATATCCTTTGTGTATAGGAGGGCGACTGATTTTTTGGAGTTGATCTTGTATCCGGCCACATTACTAAAGGTGTTTATCAGCTGTAGGAGTTCTTTGGTGGAGTTTTTGGGGTCGCTTATGTAGACTATCATATCATCTGCAAATAACGAAAGTTTAACTTCTTCCTTTCCAATTCGAATCCCCTTGATCCCCTTATGTTGTCTTATTGCTATTGCTAAAACTTCAAGCACTATATTGAAGAGGTATGGAGAGAGTGGACAGCCTTGTCGTGTTCCTGATTTAAGTGGGATGGCTTTGAGTTTCTCTCCGTTTAATTTGATGTTAGCTGTCGGTTTGCTGTAAATAGCTTTTATTATATTTAAGTATGACCCTTGTATCCCTAATCTCTCCAAGACTTTTATCATAAAGGGATGTTGAATTTTGTCAAAAGCTTTTTCAGCATCTAATGAAATGATCATATGGTTTTTTTCTTTCAGTTTATTTATATGATGGATTACATTGATAGATTTTCGTATGTTGAACCAGCCTTGCATCTCTGGTATGAAGCCTACTTGATCATAATGGATAATGTTTCTAATGTATTCTTGGATACGGTTCGCCAGTATTTTGTTGAGGATTTTTGCGTCGATGTTCATGAGTGAGATTGGCCTGTAATTCTCTTTCTTGGTTGAGTCTTTGTGTGGTTTTGGTATCAGAGTGATGGTAGCTTCATAAAAGGAATTTGGCAATGACTCTTCTGTTTCTATATTGTGAAATACCTTAAGGAGTATAGGTATTAGGTCTTCTTGGAAATTCTGGTAGAATTCCGCATTGAAACCGTCTGGTCCTGGGCTTTTTTTGGTAGGGAGGTTTTTGATAACAGCTTCTAATTCTTCGCGACTGACAGGTCTATTTAGATTGCTCACCTGGTCCTGATTTAACTTTGGTATATGGTATTTATCTAAAAAAGTGTCCATTTCTTTTACATTTTCCAGTTTTGTGGCATACAGGCTTTTGTAGTAAGATCTAATGATTCTCTGAATTTCCTCTATGTCTGTGGTTATGTCCCCCTTTTCATTTCTGATCTTATTAATTTGCAGATTCTCTCTCTGCCGTTTGATTAGTTTGGATAGGGGTTTATCAATTTTGTTGATTTTCTCCAGGAACCAGCTTTTTGTTTCATTGATTCTTTGGATTGTTTTCTGTGTTTCTATTTTGTTGATTTCAGCCCCTCAGTTTGACTATTTCCAGTCTTCTACTCCTCCTAGGTGAGTCTGCTTCTTTTTTTTCTAGAGCTTTCAGGTGGGCTGTTAAGTCTCCAATGTATGCTTTCTCTGTTTTCTTTAAGTGGGCACTAAGGGCTATGAACTTTCCCCTTAGGACTGCTTTCAAAGTGTCCCATAAGTTTGAGTATGTTGATTCTTTATTTTCATTGAATTCAAGGAAGACTTTAATTTCTTTCTTTATTTCTTCTTTAATCCAGGTGTGGGTCAATAGTTGACTATTCAGTTTCCATGAGTTTGCAGGCTTTCTGGGGGTAGCATTGTTGTTGAATTCTAACTTTAGTCCGTGGTGATCTGATAAGACACAGGTGGTTATGGATATTTTTTTGTAATTGTGGAAGTTTGCTTTGTTACCGAGGATGTGGTCAATTTTCGAGAAGGTTCCATGAGCTGCAGAGAAGAAGGTATATTCTTTCCTATTTGGGTGGAATGTTCTATAGATGTCTGTTAAGTCCATTTGATTCAATACCTCCATTAATTCTCTTATTTCTCTGTTAGGTTTCTGTCTGATTGACCTGTCCATTGGTGAAAGAGGCGTGTTGAGATCTCCCACTATTAGTGTGTGCGGTTTGATGGCGTCTTTGAGTTTTAGTAATGTTTCTTTTACATATGTGGGTGCTTTTATATTAGGGGCATAGATATTCAGGATTGAGACCTCATCCTGATCAATTGTTCCTGTTATGAGTATAAAATATCCCTCTCCATCTCTTCTGATTGATTTAAGTTTGAAGTCAACTTTGTTAGAAATTAGTATGGCCACACCAGCTTGTTTCTTAGGTCCATTTGCTTGATAAACCTTTTCCCATCCCTTTACTCTAAGTAGGTGCCTATCTTTGTGGTTGAGGTGTGTTTCTTGTAAACAGCAGAATGTTGGATCCTGTTTGCGTATCCAATCTCTTAGCCTGTGTCTTTTTATAGGTGAGTTGAGTCCATTGACATTAAGGGATATTAATGACCAGTGGTTGCTAACTCTGGTCACTTTTTTAGTCATAGGGTTTGTGTGTTTGCTTTCTTTTAGTTGTGCTGGTAAAGGGTGTCTAGAAGTTTGAGTTATTGTGGTCATTGTTGGTCTCCTTGGTTTGTGATTTTCCTTCTATTACTTTCTGTAAGGCTGGATTTGTGGCTACGTATTGTTTAAATTTGTTTTTATCCTGGAAAATTTTGTTTTCTCCATTTATAGTGAACGAAAGCTTGGCTGGGTATAGTAGTCTGGGCTTGCATCCATGTTCTCTTAGCTTCTGCAGTACATCTATCCAGGACCTTCTGGCTTTCATGGTTTCCATAGAGTAGTCAGGAGTAAGTCTGATAGGTTTACCTTTATAAGTAACTTGACCTTTTTCCTTTGCAGCTCTTAATATTCTTTCTTTATTCTGGATGTTTTGTGTTCTGATTATTATGTGGCGAGGAGATGTTTTTTTTCTGGTCCAGTCTATTCGGTGTTCTGTATGCTTCTTGAACCTTCAAAGGAATATCTTTCTTTAGGCTGGGAAAGTTTTCTTCTATAATTTTATTAAATATATTTTCTGAACCATTGAGCTGTACTTCTTCTCCTTCTTGTATCCCAATTATTCTTAGGTTTGGTCTTTTTTATTGTGTCCCATATTTCCTGAATGTTTTGTGATGAGAATTTGCTGGTTTTGCTGTTTTCTTTGATCAGTGTGTTAATTTTCTCTATGGTATCTTCAGTGTCTGACATTCTTTCTTCTAACTCTTGTAATCTGTTGGTAGTACTTGTCTCTGTAGTTCCTGTTCGTTTACCCAGATTTTCCATCTCCAACCTTCCCTCGGTTTGTGTTTTCTTCATTACTTCCATTTCATTCTTCAGGTCTTGAACCATTTCCCTTACCTGTTTGATTGCATTTTCTTGTTTCTCTTGGTTTTCTTGGGTATCTTTGTGCGATTTATTCATTTCCTCTACCTTTTTGTTTGTAATCTCTAATTGTTTATGGCAGTTTTTTCACCTCCTGTTTAAGGTCTTCTATTATTTTCAAAAAAATTCACTTTTGGGTGGATTTCTTCTACTTCTTCTGGAGTAGGGTGTACAATTCTTCTTATTTCGGGATCCCTGGGTTCTGGTGATGTCATGTTGCCTTTCAGGTTGTTGGAGGAATTCTTGCATTGGCGCCTTCCCATCTCCTCTTTCAAATGAAGCCAAGAGAGGCCTGGTGTCTTGGTCCAGTTTTTGCTGTGACTGAGCCTCTGGGTGTATCTCTTCAGTGTGGAAGCAAGGTCCGTCCTGCTGAGCTTGATCTGCCCAGTGATGTCTCTCCTGGCACCTGGATCTGATCTCCCTGCTGCTTGGGTGTCTCGCGAACAAAGGGCCAACCTCGCTGCCGCAGGGCAGGCAGGCCACCTAGACAAAGGAGCTACTACCCTCCTGGCTGCCCTCGCAATTCGGACCCTGTCCCAGCGCCCAAACAGGCTGAGCTGGGAGCTGTTGTGTGGTTCAAAGAGGGGAGGGGGGTCAGAGGTAGTGCGGAGGGCCTTGGATGCAAGTTGGGTGGGACAGTAATGGAGAAGAGGTATCAAGGAGTACAGCCCCTGCAGACTGACCAGGGAGTGCAGGAGGGGTGGGGAACGTCTGAGCTCCCTGTCCGGGGCTGCCGCTGTGGCCAGAAACTCACTCACCCCAGCGATGGCCCACCTGGCACCCCGGATCCGATCTCCCCGCTGCCTGGGCGTCCCCGCGAACAAAGTGCTGGGCCCGCTTGGTGCAGGCCGGCCACCTAGACAAAGGAGCCACCACCCTCCCGAATGCCCTCCCAATTCGGACCCTGTCCCAGCGCCCAAACAGGCTGAGCTGGGAGCTGTTGTGTGGTTCAAAGAGGGGAGGGGGGTCAGAGGTAGTGCGGAGGGCCTTGGATGCAAGTTGGGTGGGACAGTAATGGAGAAGAGGTATCAAGGAGTACAGCCCCCGCAGACTGACCAGGGAGTGCAGGAGGGGTGGGGAACGTCTGAGCTCCCTGTCCCGGGCTGCTGCCGCGGCCAGAAACTCACTCACCCCAGCGATGGCCCACCTGGCACCCGGATCCGATCTCCCCGCTGCCTGGGCGTCCCGCGAACAAAGGGCCGGGCCCGCTTGGTGCAGGCCGGCCACCTAGACAAAGGAGCCACCACCCCTCCCGAATGCCCTCCCAATTCGGACCCTGTCCCAGCGCCCAAACAGGCTGAGCTGGGAGCTGTTGTGTGGTTCAAAGAGGGGAGGGGGTCAGAGGTAGTGCGGAGGGCCTTGGATGCAAGTTGGGTGGGACAGTAATGGAGAAGAGGTATCAAGGAGTACAGCCCCCGCAGACAGACCAGGGAGTGCAGGAGGGGTGGGGGAACGTCTGAGCTCCCTGTCCGGGGCTGCCGCTGCGGCCAGAAACTCACTCACCCCAGCGATGGCCCACCTGGCACCCGGATCCGATCTCCCCGCTGCCTGGGCGTCCCGCGAACAAAGGGCCGGGCCCGCTTGGTGCAGGCCGGCCACCTAGACAAAGGGAGCCACCACCCTCCCGAATGCCCTCCCAATTCGGACCCTGTCCCAGCGCCCAAACAGGCTGAGCTGGGAGCTGTTGTGTGGTTCAAAGAGGGGGAGGGGGGTCAGAGGTAGTGCGGAGGGCCTTGGATGCAAGTTGGGTGGGACAGTAATGGAGAAGAGGTATCAAGGAGTACAGCCCCCGCAGACAGACCAGGGAGTGCAGGAGGGGTGGGGAACGTCTGAGCTCCTTGTCCGGGGCTGCCGCTGCGGCCAGAAACTCACTCACCCCAGCGATGGCCCACCTGGCACCCGGATCCGATCTCCCCCAATTTAGCCCATTTCTAATCAGGTTTGTAGCACCCCAAGGTTCGCTTACCGGGAAGATTCTAGCCTACGTCCATCCTGGGTCGGAGCTTCATCGCGAGTGTCTTGCTCTGAGAGGAGCTGCGTGAAGTCTGACCTCACTTCCTCTTCCTCCCAGCATTTTGTTCTGTTTACTCTACCCACCTATGTTCTAACCAATCAGGGCCAAGCAGTTTATTTATTGCTTAACCAATGAAATCAACAGATTGATATATGACACTCCCACATCAGTTTATAATCTTATGGAGACCTCTGTGTGATTTTCTTTGGGGCTAAATGACTGTGGGAACCGGGCAGGACAGAAACCCCAACAATCAGGCCCTCATATTACAGAACCATACATCTAGGTTTGTGAAGACGGTAGTAGCAGTCTTCCCTCCTTCTCACCAGATATGCATAGTGTGCAGGTGTCAGAGAGTTAACATTCCCTTTAGAAGGAAGACGAGCGAGTATCAGTCATTCCCTCCTTCTCACCAGATATGCAGGGTGTGCAGGTGTCAGAGAGTTCAGCTTCTTAAATCAGAGGTCACAATCCCATATGGTGTCACATGATCTAATGTGGAAGGCCACAGAAATTTGGCAATTATTAAGAATTAAACATTTGTAACAATCAAAAATTAATTCCAAAAATCAAACAAGTGAATTCACGATGTGGTACATTGTGGTGCTTCCTGCAATCATGGCTCTGAACCCACAAGAATGCACATGCCATTATGCTATGCCACGCCAGCAAATGTTCCCTGTATCACCTTATCTAGAAGCCAGGATCATGGTTATCAACTGCAGTCTCTTCATTGTTGGCACAGTTTACTTATCTTATATAAACATAATAGCTTAACTATGGAAACAAAGTCTTAATTCTTTCCTCCTATCATCTGTCAGCATGCACTCATCTGGTAGTACAGTATACCTTTGGATTGTGTTATATGCACTCACCCGGGAGTACAGTATACCTTTGGATTGTGTTATCTTAGAATGTTTGATTTCAAAAGTTGCTATTTGAGTTTCATAAAAAATATTTAATGACTTTCCCAATAGTTTTTCTAGATGGCCCTAAGCAGACTTCTGCTATTTTTACTATATATTTATGAGAAGTGACAGTCTCAACATTGATGATTATATAATAAAATCAAAGCCAACCAACTCTGAAATGTTTTGAAGATGTGCTATGTCTTGAACAGATTCCTGCCCTGCAGTGTCAGATATTCAGCCAGGATTTGATTGTTTTAATGCACTTTATGGTTAGTACAGAAAAGAGGACAACATGGACAGGACAGTTGGTTGCCAAAACCGCATGATATCTGCATGCCTCTGTGGACATACCATATAGAAGAGGAAAAGTAAAGTTAGAATAAAATACACAAAGTTGTTTTCAAGCATCTGGTAAAATGCTGCTGCTGCTTGAAAATGTAAACATAGGGACATCTTTCAGAAAATAAGAACTTTAAACAGGGTGCCTGAAGAACTGGGTCATATATTCACAGATTACTGGAAACTGGGTGTGTATAGGCTAGCATAGCACATATACATTGGATACCAGAACCAGTGATAAGATAGTGTGTGTTCACTAGCAGGATCTGCCCTGTGAGGAAGGCAGTAGGACATGAACAAGATACGAGGGGAAGGAAGTATTTGTTAGGTAGAAAGAACTGAATTAAGAGTATATGGAAATATTGGATAAAATTGTTCTTCATAAGCAAAAGCAACAATTAGATCTTATATAGATGGCCTATAATCTAAAGATACAGTATATATACATATATATATATACTTTATATTTTATATATGTAGTAATTTCTCCTTTGAGGCTGTACATTTAACATCTTAAGCAGTACAATGTAATGATTAAATGATTCTTGTCCTATTGTCTTGAATTATAATCAATCTCTAGGAGTTTTTAGTGGCATTTCTAAACTTTTTTGATGAAGAATGTTCCTTTCTCTCTCTCTCTCTCTCTCTCTCTATATATATATATATATATATATATATACATACACACACATATATACATATGTATATATAGTGTGTTCATTGGTAATATGATTTGATTTCTGTGTTTTGAACCACTGAGTATTTTTTTTTCCTGTTACCAAAATCTACTTACAACATTTAGGGCAAATGGCATGCGAAAGTGCACAATGAGGTCATACAACTAATGGACTGACTCATAATTAGAATTTTATGAAGCTATGATTCCTCAGACATTGAACATAGGACATTTCTGTCAATTCTTTAACATAAGTTAAACTAAATTATAATGAAACATGTGCTTATAAATAACATTTGCCAGTATTTCTTATATTGTCATACGTTCAGTTCACTCTGTTAAACCAATTCCAAGCACACATTTCAGAGAACTACAAAAGGAAAGCCTAAGAAAATAATTTCTAAGAATATTATTGGTCGTGAAACACATTGAAGGTGAAGATATTTGGGAAAGTAAATGATTCTTAGAAAAACTTCTAGGAGGTTGGCTTCAACATAAACAGTTTTGATGGGTTAATTCCCAATCCCCATGCTCTCACTCTGGTTTCCCCTAGTTTTGTCTTTTCTCCCAAGTTCTACGCACACTCTTTTTCCTTTCCAACAACCATTGGGTTAGGTTCACTACCTTATTTTATTTTCTAGATCATACTGATACCAAGTTGTAGTTTTAATCTGACCCCTCCTTTTTGAATTCAACATGACACCTATGATGCTGGTAACATTAATTATTATGCCAGTGGCTGAATTGGCAACCAAGTGCAATTAATGAAAGAGGGAAGAAATTCTTATAATGTATACTCAGCAATTTTGTGACCCACTTATTTAAAAAGTTTAGTTGAATATTCTTTTAAAATATCTTAGTCCAGAACTCCTGGAAAAGCTCATGAATGAATATATTACCTGAAGTCAAAACAAAGAAGCATATTTCAGAAATGTTTTTGTAATATTGATTATAATTGTGAACTCAGAGTTGAAGAGCTAATTGCTCCTTGAAATACGTTCATAGCTGTAATGAAAATGGATTCAAAGCTATCTCAAATACTCCAATTGTGTTGACATTTTAAAAATGATTTTTTTAAAAAAATGTAGCTCTTATTACTCTGAACATTCATGTATCCCAGCAGAGAATTAAGTACATTTATCTAACAAGGATAATGAGGATTACACTCAGCTGACCGGAGTCCTCTTTTCTCCCTTCAAAATGATGCGTTAGAGCTGGAGAGATGCTCAGTGTAAAGCGCTTGCTCCTCACGCGTGGGAAACCCAAGTTCAACATCCACAGCCCATTGCAGAAAGAGAGCTGGCTCCTTTAAGGTTTCATCAGATCTCTACACAAGTGCCAATGTGACCATAGTTACACACGTCATGTACACACACACACACACACACACACACACACACACACACAGAAACAATGATATGAAAATTTAAAAACTGTTGAAATAAATGTGGCTTAAGTAAGTAAATAAAAATTTTTAATTTTTAAAATTTAATTGAAATGGATTTATGATATCTTCTCCCTCCAACTCTACCCTTGTTGCTCCCCCTTTGAAGTTGATAGCCTCTTTTTCATAGATTATTATTATTCCAAACACATATGTGTGTGCATGTGTATATACAATATATAATTATAACCTTCTCTGTCTACTTTGGATTTTTGCTGCATAAATAAGACCATAGCAATGTCAGTACCAATGGACATACTAACATGTAAGGGGAAAAACTCCATGGGGTCTTACCCCTAGAAAAAGAATTGTATAATTGTTTTAGCTCTATCACTGCTTGTCTTATATCCAGAATAATTGATTCCAATCTTAGCATAGCTCTCCAAGAGCTATGGTTTCATCTTAAAAGCTTAGGTACAGATGAGAAAAGCTGTCTTACTTAGACAAATAGGCAATCATGACTTGCAAACTGAAGTTTGGCTTTGGAAATAATTTCTTTCAAATTCACATTTAGCAAGTAATACCACTTAAAATACTAATATAGAGAATTCAGATTTTCTTGGCCAAAACCTCCATGTTTTATCATGTTATCTGAGGAAGTTACCCAAGAATTTCTTCCTTAACTTTTGTAAATACAGTTGGTGAAACTATTTGTAATGCTTAAGCTGTTTCAAATCAACCTTGGAAATGTATAAGCAAAATCTAATTTAAAACAGTTAATTTTGTTGTTTTTAACTTTTCAGGGATGTGCACATCATCTTCAAATGGCTGACTTCTTTGAATATTAATTTAATTCATCACAGTTTCCTGCACAGAAAAGTTAAAAGTGGCTTTGGAGCCCTTTTTTTCTATTTTAGACTTGTTTCTTTAGCATCTTTATGCTCAGAAGTCATTGTTTATTTAATGTTTTATGCCTAAATGGGAATCTTTTCACTGGAAATTAATTTTAAAAAATAAAGTAGGTTTGATAATCTACATAAAATGAAATATAGCAGTGTTTATCTCCATAGCTAAGCTACTCATGAGCCATCTTTTTTATTTTTAATGATAGACAATATAACTCAAAAATTTATTATAATTTCTTTGAAAATTTACCTTGTCTGTATAAACACATTGATTATATTTCACCTATATGAGGAAGTGAGATATCTTTTATGCATATTTGAAACTGGATATAGTCTAGAAGCATAGTTTAGAACCAGTATAGTTAGAGAAAGTCAAATTGTGATAGATGTCAAGCCCAAAATATGATTCAGTCAGCCAGAGTGATTTAATTTAGAAAATTCCAATAGTATTTATTACTAAGGTAATAGGGTGGGGTGAAGAGGATCTTTGTCAGCAGGTGTCCTAGAAAAGAAAGACTTCAGGTCTGTGGTACCCAAAGGAACTGGTCATATTTCAGTATTACCTCTTAGAAAGTTTATTGTTATTGATAGTTTTCTCATAAGTGCTTGAACATCACCAATGCATCATGCTACACACCTCATGCAGTTACAAGATGAATTGGTTCGGATGTCTTTTTATCCTAGTGATAAACTGAGATGACCCATTCTCTGCTTTGTAGTGAATAGTAAGTGAATAGTAAGGAATAGGTCTAGTGATGTATTTGAGCATCCCAGTCTATGGAGTACTGAAAGTTTTTTTGCTTCCCTGAGGAAAACCTTAATGGTTAATATACAAATTTCTAAGATAAGCATATCACTTTGAAAAATTTCAATGAATCTGCACAATGGAAAAAATATGGAGCCACTGTATTATTTAATTGGGCCATTTGTGATGTTATCATAAGTCAGTTATCTTAGAATCATCTTAGATCCAACATAATAAATTGGAGGGACCGAAGTGCTCACTAGAATCCAATGAAACTTAAATGTACATAAAAGCCGGAAATACTTACAATCTAGACATGACTATCTCAACACAGCTTTGTCTTAAGATTTCTGTTATTGCCATTTTTAACTTAATGTCAGGAAGCAGAGGTTCGAGCCAAAAGGTAATGAAGTAGTAAATAAACCATATCGTTAATTCTGTATGTCTGCTTGAAATGTTAGCAGAGTTTTCTTTTTTATAAATAATGAAACTATGGCATTTCAAGATTTTAGTATTGTTACGGGGCGGGGGGGAGGGGAACACAAGTGCTTCTTGAAGCCAGAGATTCTTTGGGTTTGCTGGGAGAGAGAACATGTGGTATTGCTGGAATACTGGAGGTATCAAAGATTTTTAGAAGTACTTATATTTTCAGTTGACTGTTATGTGACTGACAGAGTGTTTGGTCCATAGGCACCATTTTCTGAACATTGGGATGCATTGCTCTCATATCCTTCCCAGAGAAACCAGTAAGGCTTCCAGTTTTGTTTGGCACTCAAAACTAAAGTAGGTTTTCAGTGAATGTAGGCAGTACAGCTGTCTACCACTTCTCCTTATGGCTCAGAAAATCCAATAAAATGTGTGATAGAGCTATGACAGAAAGGGATGGGTATCAGTACGTCTGGTACTTTAGAAGAATTATAGTGAATACAAACAGGGTTTTGGAGCAAATGCAACTATTTGCTCTTGAAATACTAACTCAAGCTTGACGGTTGGTGGTGTAATTAGCCTTGTCCCTCAGACCTAGGAGCTTACTGTTATCTATATTTTTCATCATTGTAACCTTTCCTTCAAGCCAATAATATCATAAGGAGTGGATAATTCACCAAATGTAGTATACCATTCTAACCTACATAGAGATGGCCCTTAAGAGTTAAGTATAAAGAAAATTCCTCCTAGGAAGCAGAAGCTCAAGTCCATGTCTGGATTTTTGGTCATCGTCAGTAGTTGGGGTTTGGGCCAAATGATCAGGGGCTTGAGAAAAACAGAGGATCGCTGATCAGAAGTTCTCAGGAAGGGGTTTGTGAAACAAACTGTTCAGATTAGCTATTGAATGTTGATTTTTGTATATTAAGATCATAAGGATCTACTGCATAGAAGATTATAAAATACTAGTTTGACATCAACAGCTGGTTTATAGACTTTATTCAGTTAGCTGTTCTCTGTATTTCAAGGTTACTCAGAAATTGTATGTAAAGCTACTACCACCACCATCAACAAAACAAAAACAGGAAAACAAAACAAAACAAAAGATAAAAAACCCCTTTGTTCCATGGAGTTAGGAATAGAAAGACTCAACAGCACAAAATTCTGCACACTAGATATGATTTGCTGCTTTCCCTTGTGTGTGATTTTTTTTTCAATAGAAAAAAGTACCAATATTTTTCAAAATATTCTAAAAAAATAACTCTGACTCCTAAAGTGTTTCCTCCTCTTTCCCCATCTTGGTTTATATTGATCGATATCCTTTTTTTTTTGCAGCTGAGTATCCCGGGTCACTGGTTCTCTGTCTTTTAGCCGTTTATGGAACTCTGCAATAGCTTTGGATTACTGCAAAACATTTTCTTTTATAAGAGATGAGGGCTATATTTATCATCAGTTATAGGGATAAATATTTATACCATAGTCAGAAATTATATTGGTTTAGGAAAATGCACTACTAGATTCTCCTCTAGGATCTGCAATAGAACAGTAATTGCTAGGTTTAGTAGAAGGCAAGAATCACCTCCTATTGAATAAGATTTAAGGGCAGTTAGAAACTGTTGGTTACTGCCAACATATAAGTGCAACTCTTGTACCACTGGAGATGCTTTGCCCGGATAATCATTTTTGTGGTTTGTAGGTTTACAATGGGTAAGAATATTCATCACCTTTCATCCTTGGCAGCATGGAGCACCTTTGGATACTGTGAAAGACGGTTCTCATGGAGAAGGCTTCCAGATCAGTACCAGCTAGAATTCTCCAAGTCCTGCGACTGCAGTTTGGTGTCTTCAGCAGTAGGGTTTTACCTACAAATTCTGGCAAGCAAACATGAACAATGACAATAGACTATTATGTTTTGGGAGTCTCTTGGACCCTCATGACCAACAATTTGAAGGGAGGTGTTCTTTGTCAGTCACTGGAGTTCTTGTTAGATTAGTCTGTGACTCCTGTGACAGGGATTCATTATTCTGTGTGGGACAACACCATTTACACTGCATATACACAAATGCATACATACATTATATATATTTAAGTAACTTATGAAATAATAGGTTTCAATATTATTTTGAACACCCTTCATGTTATTTATGCTCCCCCTCTTTCTTTCTCTGTTATCTTCCCTTCTTCCTCCCCAGTTAAGCATCCTCTCTGATCCTCTCTGGTTTTCTCCTTTCCTCCTTCACAGCACCTGTGTCCTACTAACCCCATCTAGAGCCTCCTTTCTCCTCAAAAAAAAAAAAAAAAAAAAAAAAAAAGCAAAATGGTGCTTCAACAGAGGGGCCTACAAGTAGCTCCAGTGAACTAGAAATGGGGTTTTTTACTGACTCCGTGACCTCCTTCATGTCATTGAAGTAAGAGACAAAACTTCAATAGAGCAGTTACTGTGTTTTGATCTTGTGTGTTAAAGGAAAGTGAGTTGTATTTCTGAGCAGACAGAGAAGAATAGGTTGAGAATCTACAGGTATTTCAGGCAGTCTCTTAATATTTTCACAACCCATAGTAAAAGTTATTGGAAGACTTAACTACAGCAGCCCAGAGAAGTGGGAGCACACATAGCCTAGGTCCTGTAGGAATAAAAGCCAGTTCACTCAGTGAAGAGTTGCCAGAAGTTGGTGGTTTGCTACAAGCTGACAGGCTTGTCAGCCACTGTAAATGCTGAAAAAGACATGATCTATTTTTTCTTATTTTTTCCTAAAGAATTTCACTTTTCTAAGTGGATTGTAAGGGTAGATTGGTGATATATTATTGAGATTAAGAAATGAGAAAGAAATGCTGATATATCAAAGCTCAAGGTTACAAGTGTTCTGATCCTAAGTAAGCAGCAGCTTTGTCGTTTATCATATCCCTGTGTGGCATATCTTTAGGAAATGAATATGATCTTCATAGGCAGTCTTGACTTTATTGATTTTGTTGAATTTTTTTTGACTCTCAGACAGCAGGCAACATGAACTAAATGGCAGCCTGACAGAGTTCTTTTTCTTCTCATTTCCTCTCAATCTTTCACGTCTTTTTGATTCTGCCACATTTCCAGATATAAGCTGTTGAAACACTATATACAGTGGATATCCCACGTTTAAAGTCAATGAAGGCCTATTGTATGAGGTAATATTTAGGTAAGATGTGAGAGTGAGAAGGGGCCGTGAGGGCAAGGCTGGGAGATAATCAGATAAAAAGGAACAGTCAAGGCGTAACAGGCCCCCCAGATCTTAGAACAACTGACCCCAAAATGGAAGTACCACTGAGGCCATAAAACTCATCACATAGGCAACACCACCTGCTAAAATGAAAACAAAGCTCTAATCCATTGAAGTCCATAGTTCTTTAATTTAATTCCAAATGTCTTTAAATGTACTAACCTTGCTTTTTGACTTCTGTAGTTCTGTTTCTGGCTAATTATTCTTGTTGCTGAAGTAAGTCAACCCAGGTTGTGGTTTTGGTGCTTAAAGCTTACCTTGAGAAAGGCTCAGTGGTACATTGGGATCCTGAGTATGCAATGTAGTTGCCAAACAACTAATAAAGACTTCCTCTTGGCTTAAACCCGTCTAAGTATTCTCTGGTGAATATCACACAACAAAAGCCTGAAAACTTGTAAGTCAGGATTCATGTCCTGGGTGTTGTTAGTAGTGGCTTGTTTTAGGGAGACCAGGTCTGCATCTCATTTGTTAAGAAGCTACTCCTGGACTTCATTTAATTAACGCCTTGGGGAATAATGGAGTTATCAGCAGAAACCTAAAGAGCAAACAAAGTAGGTGCCTCAGACCAAGCTGGATCATCCATTAAACAGTTCCTTATTTGGAGGTAGGGATTTATTGAGCACTTACACTGTGCTTACTGTGTTAGGTCCTGGGAATGCAAGTGGGAAAGGAAACAACAAGAAGAATGAAAATGTTTGCAAGTGGTACTTGCACATACGCGGCAGCTTAGAAGACCGTTTCTGATGGGTTCTTTAAACAGACATCTGAAAACTCTTCATCAGCGACATTCCAGTCCTTCACAATCATAAGGTGGTGCATCTATCTATCTATCTATCTATCTATCTATCTATCTATCTATCTATCTATCTATCTATCTATCTATCTATCTTCTATCTATCGTCAGAGTCTCAGTATGTAGACCTAGCTCTCTCTCTCTCTCTCTCTCTCTCTCTCTTCTCTCTCTCTCTCTCTCTCTCTCTCTATATATATATATATATATATATATATATATATATATTATATATATATATAATCAGTATATCAGTCCTGACCATCCTAGAACTTGCTATGTAGACTTGGCTGCCTCAAACTCACAGGGATCTGCTGCCTCTCCAAGTGCTGGAGTTAAAGTTGTGTGCCACTATGTTCCATCCCCTAAGCCAACCTTGAGGAACCTTTCACATATCTGTAGTACCTTTCTGAGAACATCACATAGAAACAAAGCAAAGCAGTATTATGATGGTTAGGGCTGCAGTAGTGGTGAAAGACTTTTAACATACACGCAAGTAACATTATACATGCTTTCTACTTCTTTAAAAATACTGCAATCTCTAATACACTTTGTTGTGAGGATTATGAAAGATAACGTTAGGCACATGCATTCCCTTGGGTGAGCTATTGTTTGATTGAGAAACTTATTTCTTGTCTGGACCACTGGGATTTCTTTTCTGGTCTTTCTGCATCTGTTCTGCTCACTGCCAACCTTGTAATATGTTCATATATTCCTAGCTCAAGAGGATTATCATTTAGAGTAATTATTTCTTTTTTTTTTTTTTTGGTTTTTCGAGACAGGGTTTCTCTATGGTTTTGGAGCCTGTCCTGGAACTAGCTCTTGTAGACCAGGCTGGTCTCGAACTCAGAGATCCGCCTGCCTCTGCCTCCCAAGTGCTGGGATTAAAGGCATGCGCCACCACCGCCCGGCGAGTAATTATTTCTTAAAGCAAGCAAGCAAGCAAACAAGCAAATTCTAATGGCTTTAACTGCTATAAGAATGAAGACTTAGCTCACTCAGGATAGTGTTTTCAATTTCCATCCATTTGCCTGCAAACTTCCAAGAAGTCCTTGTTTTTTACTGCTGAGTAGTACTCTAATATGTACATATTCCATACTTTCTTCATCCATTCTTCAATTGAAGGGCATCTAGGTTGTTTCCAGGTTCTGGCTATTACAAACAATGCTGCTATGAACATAGTAGAGCATTTGAGTGAGGTAAGCCAGACCCAAAAAAGAGGAACATGGGATGTACTCACTCATATTTGGTTTCTAGCCATAAATAAAGGTCATTGAGCCTATAATTCGGGTTCTTAGAGAAGCCAAATAAGAAGGAGAACCCAAAGAAAAACATATAGGCATCCTCCTGAATATCAACCTTCATCAGGCGATGAAAGGAGACAGAGACAAAGACCCACATTGGAGCACCGGACTGAAATCTCAAGGTCCAAGTCAGGAGCGGAAGGAGAGAGAGCACGAGCAGGGAGCTCAGGACTGCAAGGGGTGCATCCACACACTGAGACAATGGGGATGTTCTGTCGGGAACTCACCAAGGCCAGTTGGCCTGGGTCTGAAAAAGCCTGGGTTAAAACCGGCCTCGCTGAACATAGCGGGCAATGAGGACTACTGAGACCTCAAGAACAATGGCAATGGGTTTTTGATCCTACTGCACCTATTGGCTTTGTGGGAGCCTAGGCAGTTTGGATGCTCACCTTACTAGACCTGGATAGAGGTGGGTGGTCCTTGGACTTCCCACAGGGCAGGGAACCATGATTGCTCTTTTGGTGGACAAGGAAGGGGGATTTGACTGGGGGGAGGGGGGAGGGAAGGGGGAGGCGGTGGTAGGGAAGAGACAGAAATCTTTAATAAATAAATAATTAATTAATTAAAAAAAAAAGAATGAAGACTTAGCATGGCCTACGTAGTGTTGCTTCAGATGATTCATCCTCCTCCAGCATTTGCTTTCTGCCCTCTTGACACGTCTGCTTCCAGTAGATTACCCACAGGTTCATGCAGTTCTGCCCATCCCACATCTCTTGGCTATGTGGTACTAGTTTCTCTGAATATGATGTTTAATATCTCCGGAATATTTGTTTAATATTTTTTCATTCTCACCACCTTTTCTCCTCCAGTCTGAGCCCTGCTCTCGTTAAGTAAACTTATCTAACGTTTTTTTTATAAAACTAGTTGGAATCCCCTGATAGACTCTTAAAACCATTACTTTATTTTGGAATATATACTTGCTTATATTCACCTATTTCTTACTTTGTTAAGTACATGTGTGACTCTTAGTATTTTAATGCAGCAAAGACTTTTGTCTAGATCAAAGTACTATATGTTTCAACCACTTACAGACTGGAATATAGTTAACACATTATATATATATATATAAGAATCAGTTGTATAGGATGTCAGATCAGTTGTATAGGATGCCAAGAAGCCTTGGCAAATTTTCCAATTACGGGGGTTCTATGGGGTCTCATTTGCCAATAACATCAAAACAAAAAATCCACTCCTGCTCTGGCTCTGCGCTGGACATATTTTTTTTATTAACCTATGGTGTTCAGTAAGAACATTGTTCCTTTATTTCAGGGTGACTCCATTTAAACTCTTTTCTTTTTCTTTTTTTTTATTGAAAGAAAAAAAAAAGAAATTCCCACCTCCTCCCAGCCTCCCCCTTTCCCTCCCCCTCCTCCCACTCCTCTCTCCTCCCCCACTCCTCTCCCCCTCCCTCTCCAGTCCGAAGAGCAGTCAGGGTTCCCTGCCCTGTGGAAACTCCAAGGTCCCTGCCCCCTCCATCCAGGTCTAGGAAGGTGAACATCCAAACTGGCTGGGCTCCCACAAAGCCAGAACATAAAGTAGGATCAGAACCCCTTGCCATTGTCTCTGGCTTCTCATCAGCCATCATTGTCTGCCATGTGCAAAGAGTCCGGTCTTATCTCATGCCTCTTCAGTCACAGTCCAGCTGGCCTTGGTGAGCTCCTACTCAGATCAGCCCCACCCTCTCAGTGGGTGGGTGCACCCCTCATGGTCCCGACTTCCTTGCTCATGTTCTCCCTCCTTCTGCTCCCCATTGGGACCTTGGGAGCTCCGTCTGATGCTCCAGTGTGGGTCTCTGTCTCTATCTCCATCCATCGCCAGATGAAGGTTCTATGGTGATATGCAAGATATTCATCAGTATGGCTATAGGATAGGGTCATTTCAGGTTCCCTATCCTCGGACGCCCAAGGAGCTAACTGGGGATATCGTCCTGGGTACCTGGGAGCCCCTCTAGGTTCAAGTCCCTTGCCAACCCTAAGATGACTGCCTTAATTAAGATATGTGATTCCCCTGCTCCTCTATCCAACCTTCCTTTCTCCCAATCATCCCGTTTCCCCAAGTTTCCCCCATTCTCCCCTTCATACTATTCTCTCCACATCTCCCCCTTACCCCCGTCCCACCCCACCCCCAAGTTCCCAATTTTTTGCCCGGCAATCTTGTCTACTTCCCATATCCAGGATAATCACTATATGTTTTTCTTTGGGTTCACCTTCTTATTTATCTTCTTTAGGATCACAGAATGTAGACTCAATGACCATTATTTGTGACTAGAAACCAATTATGAGTGAGTACATCCCATGTTCCTCTTTGTGGGTCTGGGATACCTCACTCAGGATAGTGTTTTCTATTTCCATCCATTTGCATGCAAAATTCGAGAAGTTATTGTTTTACCGCTGAGTAGTACTCTAATATGTATATATTCCACACTTTCTTCATCCATTCTTCTATTGAATAACATCTAGGTTGTTTCCAGGTTCTGGCTATAACAAATAATGCTGCTATGAACAAAGTTGAACAAATGCTTTTGTCATATGATAGGGTATCTCTTGGGTATATTCCCAAGAGTGGTATTGCTGGGTCCAGGGGTAGGTTGATCCCGAATTTCCCGAGAAACCGCCACACTGCTTTCCAAATTGGTTGCACAAGTTTGCATTCCCACCAGCAATGGATGAGGGTACCCTTTACTCCACAACCTCTCCAGCAAAGGCTATCATTGGTGTTTTTGATTTTAGTCATTCTGAGAGGTGTAAGATGGTATCTCAAAGTTGTTTTGATTTGCATTTCCCTGATAGCTAAGGGAGGTTGAGCATGACCTTAAGTGTCTTTTGGCCATTTGCACTTCTTCTGTTGAAAATTCTCTGTTCAGTGCCCCATTTTTTAATTGGGTTAATTAGCATTTTAAAGTCTAGATTCTTGAGTTCTTTATATATTTTGGAGATCAGACCTTTGTCTGTTGCGGGGGTTGGTGAAGATCTTCT
This sequence comes from Microtus obscurus, assembly GCA_963919715.1. NCBI lineage: Eukaryota > Metazoa > Chordata > Mammalia > Rodentia > Cricetidae > Microtus > Microtus obscurus. The sequence goes on along the minus strand of CAWTZC010002488.1, from coordinate 5,198 downwards.
CCCAGATAATAGGTTGCCTTTTTGTCTTAGTGACAGTGTCCTTTGCTTTACAGAAGCTTCTCAGTTTCAGGAGATCCCATTTATTCAATGTTTCCCTTAATGTCTGTGCTGCTGGTGTTTTACATGGGAAGCGATCTCCTGTGCCCAGCTGTTGTAGGGTACTACCCAATTTCTCATATATCAGGTTCAGTGTGTTCGGGTTGATATTGAGGTCTTTGATCCATTTTGACTTGAGTTTTGTGCATGGTGATAGATATGGGTCTATTTTCATTCTTCTACAAGTTGACATCCAGTTGTGCCAGCACCATTTGTTGAAGATGCTTTCTTTCTTCCATTGTATGCTTTTAGCTCCTTTATCAAAGACGAGGTGTTCATAGGTTTGTGGGTTAAAATCCAGGTCTTCAATACGGTTCCATTGGTCGACTTCTCTGTTTTTATGCCAATACCACACTGTTTTCATTACTGTAGCTCTGTAATAGAGTTTGAAGTCAGGGATGGTAATGCCTCCAGAAGTTCCTTTATTGTATAAGATTGTTTTGGCTATCCTGGGTTTTTTGTTTTTCCATATAAAGTTGATTATTGTCCTCTCAAGATCTGTGAAGAATTTTGATGGGACCTTGATGGGGATTGCATTGAATCTATAAATTGCCTTTGGAAGAATTGCCATTTTTACTATGTTGATCCTCCCAATCCAAGAGCAAGGGAGATCCTTCCATTTTCTGGTATCCTCTTCAATTTCTTTCTTCAATGCCTTAAAGTTCTTATCAAATAGATCTTTCACTTCCTTGGTTCGAGTTACCCCAAGATATTTTATGCTGTTTGTGGCTATCGTGAAAGGTGATGCATCTCTGATTTCCTCTCTGCTTCCATATCCTTTGTGTAAAGGAGGGTGACTGATTTTTTGGAGTTGATTTTGTATCCTGCCACATTACTAAAGGTATTTATCAGCTGTAGGAGTTCTTTAGTGGAGTTTTTGGGGTTGCTTATGTACACTATCATATCATCTGCAAATAACGAAAGTTTCACTTCTTCCTTGCCAATTCGAATCCCCCTTCTTCCCCTTATGTTGTCTTATTGCTATTGCTAACACTTCAAGGACTATATTGAAGAGGTATGGAGAGAGATGGACAGCCTTGGCGTGTTCCTGATTTTAGTGGGATGGCTTTGAGTTTCTCTCCATTTAATTTGATGTTAGCTGTCGGCTTGCTGTAAATAGCTTTTATTATATTTAGGTATGCCCCTTGTATCCCTAATCTCTCCAAGACCTTTATCATAAAGGGATGTTGAATTCTATCGAATGCTTTTTCAGCATCTAATGAAATGATCATATGGTTTTTTTCTTTCAGTTTATTTATATGATGGATTGCATTGATAGATTTTCTTATGTTGAACCAGCCCTGCATCTCTAGGGATGAAGCCTACTTGATCATAATGGATAATTTTTCTAATGTGTTCTTGGATTCGGTTTGACAGTATTTTGTTGAGGATTTTTTGCTCAATGTTCATGAGCGAGATTGGCCTGTAATTCTCTTTTCTGGTTGGGTCTTTGTGTGGTTTTTTGGTATCAGAGTAACTGTAGCTTCATAAAAGGAATTTGGCAACGACTCTTCTGTTTCTATATTGTGAAATACCTTAAGGAGTATAGGTATCAGGTCTTCTTGGAAGTTCTGGTAGAATTCCGCATTGAAACCGTCTGGTCCTGGGCTTTTTTTTGGTAGGGAGATTTTTGACAACAGTTTCTAATTCTTCACGACTAACAGGTCTGTTTAAGCATGTTTTTTTTTTTTTTTTTTTTTTTTGGTTTTTTGAGACAGGGTTTTTCTGTGGCTTTTGGAGCCCGTCCTGGTTTAGATCGTTCACCTGGTCTTGGTTTAGCTTTGGAATATGGTACTTATCTAAAAAAGTGTCCATTTCTTTTACATTTTCCAGTTTTGTGGCATACAGGCTTTTGTAGTAAGATCTAATGATTCTCTGAATTTCCTCTGTGTCTGTGGTTATGTCCCCCCTTTTCCATTTCTGATCTTTTTAATTTGCATATTCTCTCTCTGCCGATTGATTAGTTTGGATAGGGGTTTATCGATCTTGTTGATTTTCTCCAGGAACCAGCTTTTTGTTTCATTGATTCTTTGGATTCTTTTCTGTGTTTCTATCTTATTGATTTCCGCCCTCAGTTTGATTATTTCCAGTCTTCTACTCCTCTTAGGAGAGTCTGCTTCTTTTTTTTCTAGAGCTTTCAGGTGGGCTGTTAAGTCTCCAATGTGTGCTTTTCTCTGTTTTCTTTAAGTGGGCACTTAGTGCTATGAACTTTCCTCTTAGGACTGCTTTCACAGTGTCCCATAAGTTTGAGTAGGTTGTTTCTTTATTTTCATTGAATTCAAGGAAGACTTTAATTTCTTTCTTTATTTCTTCCTTGATCCATGTGCTGGTTCAGTAGTTGACTGTTCAGTTTCCATGAGTTTGAAGGCTTTCTGGGGGTAGCATTGTTGTTGAATTCTAACTTTAATCCATGGTGATCTGATAAGACACCGGTGGTTACTAATATTTTTTTGTAACAGTGGATGTTTGCTTTGTTACCGACTATGTGGTCAATTTTCGAGAAGGTTCCATGAGCTGCAGAGAAGAAGGTATATTCTTTCCTATTTGGGTGGAATGTTCTATAGATGTCTGTTAAGTCCATTTGATTCATTACCTCCATTAATTCTCTTATTTCTCTGTTAGGTTTCTGTCTGATTGACCTGTCCATTGGCGAGAGGGAGTGTTGAAGTCTCCTACTATTAGTGTGTGCAGTTTGATGGCAGCCTTGAGTTTTAGTAATGTTTCTTTTACGTACGTGGGTGCTTTTTATATTAGGGGCATAGATATTCAGGATTGAGACTTCATCCTGATCAATTGTTCCTGTTATGAGTATAAAATGTCCCTCTCCATCTCTTCTGATTGATTTAAGTTTGAAATCAACTTTGTTAGAAATTGGTATGGCCACACCTGCTTGTTTCTTAGGTCCATTTGCTTTATAAACCTTTTCCCATCCCTTTACACTAAGTAGGTGCCTGTCTTTGTGGTTGAGGTGTGTTTCTTGTAAACAGCAGAAAGTTGGATCCCTGTTTTTCGTATCCAATCTCTTAGCCTGTGCCTTTTTATCGGTGAGTTTAGTCCATTGACATTAAGGGATATTAATGACCAGTGGTTGTTCACTCTGGACACTTTTCTAGTAGTAGAGTTTGTGTGTTTCCCTTCATTGAGTTGTGCCTGTGAAGGGTGTCTAGATGTCTGAGTTATTGTGGTCATTGTTGGACTCCTTGGTTTGTGATTTTCTTTCTATTACTTTCTGTAAGGCTGGATTTGTGGCTACGTATTGTTTAAATTTGTTTTTATCCTGAAAAAATTTTGTTTTCTCCATTTATAGTGAACGAAAGCTTGGCTGGGTATAGTAGTCTTGGCTTTCATCCATGGTCTCTTAGTTTCTGTAGAACATCTATCCAGGACCTTCTGGCTTTTATGGTTTCCATAGAGAAGTCAGGTGTAAGTCTGATAGGTTTACCTTTATAAGTAACTTGACCTTTTTCCTTTGCAGCTCTTAATATTCTTTCTTTATTCTGTATGTTTTGTGTTTTGATTATTATATGGCGAGGAGATTTTTTTTGGTCCAGTCTATTTGGTGTTCTGTATGCTTCTTGAACCTTCAAAGGAATATCTTCCTTTAAGTTGGGAAAGTTTTCTTCTATAATTTTATTAAATATATTTTCTGACCATTGAGCTGTACTTCTTCTCCTTCTTCTATCCCAATCATTCTTAGATTTGGTCTTTTTATTGTGTCCCATATTTCCTGAATGTTTTGTGATGAGAATTTGTTGGTTTTGCTGTTTTCTTTGATCAGTGTGTTTATTTTCTCTAAGGTATCTTCTGTGTCTGAGATTCTTTCTTCTATCTCTTTTAATCTGTTGGTAGTACTTGTCTCTGTAGTTCCTGTTTGTTTACCCAGAATTTCCATCTCCATTCTTCCCTCGGTTTGTGTTTTCTTCATTACTTCCATTTCATTCTTCAAGTCTTGAACCACTTCCCTTATTTGTTTCATTGCTTTTTCTTGTTTCTCTTGGTTTTCTTGGGTATCTTTGAGCGATTTATTCATTTCCTCTACCTTTTTGTTTGTAATCTCTAATTGTTTATGGCAGTTTTTCACCTCCTGTTTAAGGTCTTCTATTATTTTCATATAATTCACTTTTTTGGGTCGATTTCTTCTAATTCTTCTGGAGTAGGGTATACAATTCTTCTTATTTTGGGATCCCTGGATTCTGATGGTGACATGTTGCCTTTCAGGTTGTTGGAGGAATTTTTGCATTGGCGCCTTCCCATCTCTTCCTTCAAATGGAGCCAGGAGAGGTCTGGTGTCTTGGTCCAGTCTTTGCTGTGACTGACTCTATGGGTGTATCTCTTCAGTGTAGAAGTAGGAACTGGTCCGTCCAGATGGAACTCCTCAGCATACAGCAGGGCAGGGTTGGGGTGTGCTAGGAGGCTGGGTCTTGCATAAGAAGGATAGCCCTGCAGAAGGAGCTGGGGGAGGGGGGCTTTGTGCTCTCTTCTGGGACAATCAGTCCCTGGATAGCCCACACTCACCCGTCCAGATGGAACTCCTCAGCACCTAACCAGGCCCTGCAGGATGTATTTCCTTGTCCCAGGCTGCTGCGCAGGTCAGGCGTTCACTCACCCCAAGATGGTTCTCCTGGTGCCGAGATCAGCTCTCCTTGCTGGTTGGGTGGCTCTTAAACCAAGTGCCTACCCTGCTTGCTGCAGGCAGGCTATTGAGACAAAGGAGTTCCCGCCTGCCCGCTGCTCCCCCTCCGGATTCAAACCGAGGACCCAGAGAGGCTGAGCTGGGTGATGTTATTTGTCCAAAGATGGCAGGGAGGGAGAAGTGGGGAGGGTCCTGGATGCACCCCTGGGTGAGGTAGGAAGAGAGAGACAGTATGCGACGGTATAGGCCCTGCAAGATGTAGTTCCTTGTCCCGGGCTGCCGCAGAGGGTCAGAAACTCACTCACTCCAAGATGGTTCTCCTGGTGCCGAGATCAGCTCTCCTTGCTGGTTGGGTGGCTCTTAAACCAAGCACCTACCCTGCTTGCTGCAGGCAGGCTATTGAGACAAAGGAGTTCCCGCCCGCCTGATTCTGCCCTCCGGATTCAAACCCAGCGCCCAGACAGGCTCT